>JASXSY010001631.1:0-82257 GCA_034509805.1 Sipha maydis | reverse complement strand
ATTTCATCACATATTAAGTTTCGAGTACTTGTAGCTAGAAGGTCAATTAATTCATTTTGAATTTTCCAGCTAAAATATTTTATTTTATTTTGTTCATCTTTTAAAAGTTCGTTCATAATGGGGTCATACTCGGCCAACAAACGCACTGTGCGCATAAAGTTACCTGAATAAATCAAAATATATCAATATTATATAAGTTACTTAAGTTTAATTAGATATTTAAGTACCTTCTCCGTCAAATTGTTCTGGATTATTATTTTTCTGTTCATGGCCTCTCAATGCTGTGTTACCAGAAGTAAGATGTAGAATTATTTTTATAATTCTATGTAACACTTTTCTCCAGAATGTAGCTTCTTCTGAATATTGTCGTTCGGTTTTTCTATCAATTGTTTCATTATTAACCCATAAGACACGAACTTTACAGGCATCAATATGCTGTGCTGACATTTCGTGTTTGTCAATTTTAATAGATAGATGTTGCCAGTCATTCACTCCATTAATCCAGGCATTGTTGAAAAATGCATAAAGGCGATTAGCAAATAGCCAACAAGTTTCACAATATACTGAGTCCAACCCAACAGAATAGCACAGCCAGAACCTTGGTACTTGTATACCAGACTTAAGTATTTTGTTATAATAAAATTTTGAAAAATGAATAGATTTGCCATCTTCTTTAGTTGTTTTGGGAAAAACAATATCTGGTCTACATGGTCCATATGCTAAAATACATCTTTTAATATAATTGCTCTTAATAGTATCTTCAAAATGAATTCTGTCAGTAGGATATTCATTGTGCATATTAAAATCTAAACAAATGAATATAAAAAGACATTTAACAATATTATTAAAAATAATACCTAATAATATTAATACTAGTAATAATATTCATACTTAAAATATATAAATATAACATAATATACATATTATGTACCTAAAATTGAACATTAACTAGGTACACAAATATATTATTTTAAGTAAATAATATCTTTTAATTTAATTTATTTTCATTATTTTACCTGTAGCTACAGTAGATTCTTGTACATTATTATCAATTTGAATCGCAGATGACTGGAGTAATCCATCATGGCAATTTAATAGATTTTTTTCTGAATGTTGAGGTATATCTATAAAATAGACATGTAAGTAGTAGGTACAACATTTAACATTAAGCTTCAAAATTACATTATTAAACATCAACAATATTTTTAAAAACTGTAATGTACTAATATAGGTATTTTGATTAGTTTACCTGTAGTAGAATAATGTATATTTTGTATATTATCAATCTGAATCTCAGATGACTGGAGTAATCCATACACAATGTTATGTGTCTTATATTATGTTAACCTATGTATACATTCTTATTTTTATTTTCATTAAACAATATTTTTACTAGTTCAGTTAAAAATATAGGTAATAATTAATTTTTAATGAATTTAATTTTCACTTTCTACGCTTGACTAGAATAAAACTTTTAATTTAAATAGGTACGAAAAGCAACACCTTAGCTTACAAATTACAAAATTTGAATTTTACTTGATCATACATTTTGAAATTGTAACATTTTGATATGATAATATTACCAAGGGAACCAAATGTAATTATTAGGCAATAAAGTAACTGTATTAAAAATTACTCTAAATTGATTGCATTATTACATTGAAAATTTAGGAAAATATTATAATACAAACAAAATTAAATTAAAATATTGCTTTCATTATGGCATTGCACGAAAATTGATTATTTTAAGTTATGAAAGTTGAATTTGTTGTTATTATTATTTTAATTGCAATAAAAATGTATTTGAATTAACCTAGGAATTAACACTGAAATCAAACATATTTTAATTTCACTTAACAATGGCTAGGTATATAAGCATTCACAAAAAAGATGCAAAATAAATGTAATAATTTCACTGTACTAGTCATTATATATAAATATTAAAATATATAATGTATTAAAAGTACCATCCATTTCTTTTTAGCTTCAATTATTAAATTATTTCTACTTACCTATTGTAGAAACAACAGCTGGGATTGTTGAAAAAAAATTATTAATTTTAGGCAACTTTGGCGTTTGTTCTTGAATTTCCTTCTTTTTTTTTCTTTTTTGAAATCCACTCAAGCACTTTTTACTATCTGACATTTTTAACTTTAACTTTTAACTTTTAAGTATTGACAATAACTTTCAATGAAAAATGTTGGTGGTGACTCGTGACTGTGTAGCAATGAGCTAAATGAGCCGATGAAGAAGTTTTACTATGCCGCTATGCGCTATGCTAACAGTCTGTTGTCGCCTGTCGGTGACCGGCGTTGTTATCGTATTTTTCCATTTTATTTTTATCCGTACGCTATTATTAGAATAATATTTCGATAACACATCAATGCTGTCATTTCGGTATTTTATTTTCGGTAGATTACTATAGATTATTTGATTATATTATTAGATAGTTCACTCGTCTTTTTCTTTATTAAATTATGAAATTGATAATTTTAATTTGTTGTCCGTACTTCGTGAAATTATATTCGTACATCAAAATGTCATGATTTTTATATTTATTAGGAAATTTATTATCAAATATGTAAATAGATTATTTTATTTAGGCCGGTGCCTGGGGGCCCCTGCAGTCTTTGGGCCCCGGTGTTTGACACTCCCAACCCCCCCGGTAGTTGCGCCACTGAAGACGACCCTATAGGAAAAAGACCACTATGTAGACCTAAGCAAAGATGGGAAGATGGTGTGAAAAGAGAAGTTGAAAGGATAGAGCCCATTACCATATGGAGATAAGCAGCGGAGGACAGGGATAGGTGGCAAAGTTTATAGTTTTCAGTATGGGCTTAAAGGCCAAAACTAAAGAAAAAAAAGAAGATATTTTTAATGTGTTTTAAATTTTGAATTTAATATATTAATTATTTTTATCTTATACATATTATACCTATATCTATTTTAATAAAATCCATTAAAACAAAATTTGTTACCTTATATTTTTAACAAGTTGACTGCCACGGTGTTTTTGTAGAGCTGTCCTCAAACGCTATGAATACCAGAATAGGTACTCGCTGTGTTTGTCACGTATGCTGTTGTATTTTTAGACAGATGCTAACATGGGCCATGGGTTTTTTTCATATTTCTTATTATTTTCTTATCGTAATTGTTTATTTATATCATTTTAATAATATTTAAATGAAAAATAAACCGATTTGGAGTGAGTACCATATATGGTACTCAATGCCTAATGTATCATATTATTCAGTTATACGTATATTTTCATTCGAGTCATCGTCGAGTTGTGACGTTATTGATTAGTTTATTACAATGAACGACAACGAAATTGTTCAAGCTCTTTTTTAACTAAAAAAGCTTAAAGTGTATAAGTAATAAGAATATGAGTTGTATAACCTTTTTTAAAATATATTTATGTTTGATATATTAATATTTTAACTAAAAAAGCTTAAAGTTTATACTGTAGTATAATATAAATACGAGTTGTATAATATTTTTTTTTGATAATTAAATTTTTATTTTAAAAAACATTGAATTTGAGCGCTGTTTGCTGTATTCAGTTTGAAATTATCTCCTCTTTCTATTCCATTAAACGAATTGAGCATCAGAAATGGTTCTCAGTGACTTAATCACGAAAAAAATTGAGTACCAATATTGACCCTCAAACCCTGAAAGTCAAATGGTGTGAGTACCAGAATTGATACTCAAAGCCTGTAGCACGAAACGTGTTTAAAATGTGTGGCACAGGAGACAAACCACGTGAGTACCAAATATGGTCCTCGTGGCAGTCAACTTATTAATTGATTGAATAAGTGCCAACGTTCTGGATCATAAATGATTTATTTGTGTATAAAATATAAATTAAAAAAACAACGATGTGTGGTCAAGCACTGCAACTGAACAGATGTGTCTTTTTTTTTCCGGAAAAAAGAAAAATATTAACAATTCTAAGAACTTGGTGAAATATTGAATGATCATTATGAAAGGGACTGGTACAGTTTTCCCGATTTTGATAACAGCGAGATATCACCGAAATCAAATTTCGGACATCGAATGTGCCAGCCTTAGAAAAATTAATTTCCTGTATTATAATAATAATTAATAAAAGTTTTTTTACCTATCCGACGTGAGCGCATATTATGTGAATATGATAACATTTTCTTAATCATTTGTTTCGATGAAATTGTAAAATTTTGTTCCAAAACACTATTGTTCCACAAAATATTTATTCCGGTGGTCTTTTGTTCCACACTATATTTGTTCCACATTTGGAAGAAGTATAGTATGGAACAAAAGTGAATCGGAACAAATATTTTATGGAACAATAGTGTATAGCCCGAAAATAGTCATATTTAATATATTTTAATACAATCGGGTTTTATACTAAGATAATTATTTGTATACCTATTTTTAGATCTAAACTTGGAGATTTTGACAAAACAAGAAACAAGTAAATCGGATTATTTGATTACGAGAAAACAATTATAGAAAATATGTGAAAATAGCCTGTCCATACAATAAATAATTGGCGGGAAATGACCGTCTGTGTTAGTCATATAATCGTATAGTTTTAAACGCGGTGCTCGTCCCCAACGTAGTAATAAGTTAATAATAGTATCGTCCGCCTAATCATTTAACAGAGACCGTGTCTGTTCTCTGATAAGAACAACTTATAAGTAACACTGTATTAAATTTTCAAGATTTTTTGGGAGGCCAAATTTTTTTAATGGATATTTCAAAAAAAAATACTTAGAAAAATCGAAAATTTTAACTGTCTGTAAATAGCTCAAAAAAAGTTAGATGTGTAATCAACGCTTATATAAACATAGGGTAATTTCATGTATTTATAGTTATTATTTTTTGAGTTGCAGTAAAATAAAATAATCGATTTTGTCGAAATCTGGGTTTGCGTTAAAATTCCCGTTTTTCCGTTACTTTTTCAGGGGTTTTCCGTGCGCTTTTGAAAACTATCGGAAATTTTTAACTTTTTACCCCCCAAAGTACCAACTAGATTCACTTTCCTTTCAAATGAGAGGCTGCTTGGGAAAATTGAAGTACTATTACTACTCCAAAACGTGATGACACAAAAATAAAAAACACACATCATTGTAAAATCAATACATTCATCACTTCGTTTAGAATCTAAAATGTTAAAATTAATTTAAGTTATAAATACCACGAAATTATTCGAATAACGGGCAAACGTAAATTGCGCTCGGTATTTTTCAGGTATACATTTTTGTGTAGTAAATTGCGCACGGTATTTTTCAGGTACAAATTTCTGTATAGTGAATTGCGCCCAATAGAAGTATTATTTTTATGATAGTCATTTAGCATTACCCAGAGAACACCACGAGGAGTATTTTCGCTGGTCTTTCACAGATATCTTCGGTTGCTTTCCGCTTTACACTAGCGAACACAATTTGTCGTTGTAATTTTAATATATCTATATTATGACGGTGATTCACATTTTTTTCTGTTATTTTCATATTATTTTTTTCTCCAACAGTTTTCAAAAATGTATCACAAGTTTTTACAGTACATCGCCACTTTTTTCTGGCTTTCAGTATGTATAATATCCATAATATTTATATAATGTTTAACTGTTGCAAGCAAACGGCTTACTTAAATGTACGTATGTATTACGGGCTGTACTTAAAGTCGTTGTATACGCATAAAGGCATTGATATCGCTAATATCATATCGATTATAGCGATAAACGTTCGGCTTATCCACCAATAAATGAACATTATTTTTAAAATGCACTTATTATTTATAAATATTGTAAAAAGTATATTTTATTTTGAAACGATAAATATATTTTTCAATTTGGATGGGTTGGCAGTTGCATACAGCGACAATTTAAGTTAAACGATCTCCAAAATTTTTTAGTTACGATAAGTTTAACTTATTATAAACCTTGTATTAAATTTTCAAGAGTTTTCGGTCTATCAAATTAATAAATTTGATAGATGTTAAAAACAAAAATTTTACAAAAATCGAAAATTTAAATTGTCTATAAATAAGTCAAAATATGTCAAAATACTTTGAAAACTTAACCATGTATAGAGAACGCCAATATAAATATTTGGTGAATATTTCAAGTTGTTGCGATTTTTGGTTTTTGAGTTAGAGCATTTAAAAAAATGTAATTTGTAAAAACGTGATTTTGCGTAAAATTTCCCGTTTTTTCGTAATTTTTTTATCGTTTTTTTCGATTTTTTTAAAAAGTATTAAAAAGTCGGATTTTTGACTCGCCAAAGCACCATCTACATTCACTTTCCTTTCAGAAAAATTGCTGTTTAAGCAAATCGAAGCATTTTTACTGCCAAAAAAGGTGTCGTCAGACACAAAAAAAAATTAAAAAATTAAATAAAAAAAAAAAAATTAAAAAATTAAAAATAAAAATAAAAAACACACATCATTGTAAAACCAACTCCGTTCAGAATCTAAAAAATCTTATTCCTAGATATTATATTGTGATTCGTATAGTCACATTAAAATAAAATATTTTTAAATAATTTTTATATATACTGTACATATAGACGGTCTGTCTTTTCCGTTCAGAATCGTTTTTCGAACAACATTACAACAATAATGTTTTTATTATTTATTATTAATTGAAATACAGTTTTTTTTATTATAAACTAATTATATTACTATAAAACTACTTATAAATAAATACAAATCATAATAATTATTTAAGTAGTTTTATAGTAATATAATTAGTTTATAATAAAAAAAACTGTATTTCAGAATCATCTAATATTAATAATACAACAGAAGAATAGCAAGTTGTTCTTATAAACCTGAAACTCAGTTTATCGATGACGAAGAAAATGCAATTGTGGAATCAGATACAGATTGTTCGTATGAAGAACTACCTTTTCGTCATTATAATGAGGTAGATGCAGATTCTGTACAAACTAAACTAGCATTATGGAGCATCAAACATAATATAACGCATGCTGCAACTTCAGATTTACTAAAAATTATTCAATCTAGTTACGACCCTTCCCTTTCTGACGATGCTAGAACTTTGTTAAAAACTAAAATTCCAAGTTCAAAGATTCCACTTAAAGAAATAGTACCTGGACAATACTACCATTTTGGTGTACGCAATGGTATTATACAAAATTATATTGATGACACCTTGGATGTTATAAAATTAGTTGTAGAATCGATGGTCTTCCATTAACTAAAAGCTCACTTTTTGGCCAATTTTATGTTATACAAGACCTTTTTATAATAATGTATTTCCGATTGGGATATATTGGGGAAATGAGAAGCCTAACAACAGCAAGAATTTTTTTGACGATTTTGTTAAAGAAATACGAAATTTAATATTAAATAGTATCAAAATATTAATATGTTTGGTGTATTATGTGAAAAAAAAGTAGTTTTAGATGTTTTTGCATGTGATGTTCCTGCAAAATCGTTTGTGTTAAAAACTAAAGGTCACGCCGGATACTTTTCTTGTTCTCGCTGTATGGTTAAAGGAGATTCTAAAAATAATAGAATATGTTTTCCAGATTTAAATTGTATAAAGAGAACACATGAAAATTTCATTTAAAGACAAAATGAGGAACACCACACCGATTGCTCTACTCTTTCTATTTTGACTGAAATTCTTGGAATAGATATAATTAAATCATTTTCCCTAGATTATATGCATCTAGTTTGTCTTGGCGTAAATAGAAAATTAATTAACCTATGGTTAAAAGGACCATTGGCTAATAGAATTGGTAACAGAAATAGTACCATTCTTAGTCATCTGTTTCGAAATGATGTGGACTGTATTTATGGTTTTTTGATAAATTATTACACTTTTATTTTGATAAAGTTTTATATTAAATTATGAAAACTTATTTTGTGAGTCGCACGCATTGGCGCGCTTACAATTCGATATTATATTCGCGAATGAGTCGGAACACACAAACGCATCGACAAGTCTATCGATGCGCACAAAAGTACAAAGATAATCCGACATTAAGATAACGCATAGATTGTACGGAAATTACGCGATTAGATTCTTAACAATATCGTTTAAAAAATCTATGCCTAAAGACTTTCAGCGGAAACCAAGAGGTATTGACGAAGTAAATAGGTGGAAAGCAACCGAATTTCGGAATTTTTGTTGTACTTTGGTCCTATTGTTTTAAAAAACATTATAAACAAGCGATGTTATAATAATTTTCTTTGTTTGCATGTTAGTATGACATTATTATTGACTCCTAACATAATGAGTGATCGTTACTTAAATTTTTGTCAAAATATATTAGAATATTTTATTAAAACTTTTGGTAAAATATACGGCATTGAACATATTTCACATAATATTCATGCACTTCAACACATTTGCGATGACTACAGACATTTCGGTCCGTTGGACAATTGCAGTCGTTTCCCATTTGAAAACCATATGTCAACATTAAAAAAGTATATAAGAAAAACTCATCAGCCTCTTCAGCAAGCAGTTAAGAGATACACTGAATATAATAAATATGGAAAACCAGTTGAAGAATCAGGTAATCAGATTTATTTTACTTTAAAAAATATTCACAATAATGATGGACCTGTTACCACTACATTATCAAAAACATACACTAATTATAAACAATTTAAGACACTTCAATTAAAATATACGGAAATTTGTACTAACGAAAAGGATTGTTTTGTACAAAACACTGAAAAACATATATTAAAAGTTGTAAATATTATTGAGACAACAGATGGCGAAGTGGTTCTAATAGGATTCCGATTTGATAAATATGAGACATCACTCTATGACAAACCTATTTCAAGTTGCGATCTTGGCATATTTTTGATCAAAAATAATTTGAATTCTGAATTGGTCCATTGTCCGATTTCAAATATTCGATGTAAATGTATTATACTTAAGATAAGTGATGAACAATCAGTAGCATTGCCAATTTTACACACATTTAAAGAATCTGAATAATCAAATATATCAATATTATAATAAGATTATAATATAATATAATGACTAGATATACCTTTATCTGTAATATGTGTTATAGACTATCGTTTATATAATTATAAGGTACTTATTACTTATTAGTGATTTTATATTAATTTTTTCCGATGTTGAATCGTAATTATACCATACCTAACTTATAAGGAAAAAATTTTAATTTATTTAATTAAGTTAAAATAATTATAAATTAATAAAAGTTACATTCAAAATGTACAATAGTATAAATGTATAATATATTATTATGTTAATAATACTTTAAACGGTAGAATACTTTATTCGGCTATACTTTGAATAAACTATCTATATTCGATTTATTCTATAAAATATGAATACACCGTACTCCACTGCATACCCTGATAGCAATTTCATAACATTTATGTTTTGATAACATTTTAACTAGGTTGAATTTAAAATATTATCATTTTATCATTCGTATAATATTGTATTGTGTTTAAAATATTAATATAGTTTTTTTTAAATATTTTCTTAATATCACGATTTTGTTTTTTTTGTAATATTCAATTTTGAACTATGCCACAATATTATAGTAACATTTAGTTATGAATGTAAAGTAACATTATTTTGAGAATATTTTTCGTATGTTTTCAGTTCGTTAAATTTATGATATTTTAATTGTAATTTTCCCAAAACATTTAAATAATGTAAAATTAAAAATATAAAATAACATCGAAGAGTCTCGCTAGAGACTTCTTTCCGTGCGCAATAAACACGAAAATCTACCCGATAGCGAGACTACAAGGCATAATATTAAGTTTTGTCTTGGCACTCGGACCTCTCACTCGCACGCGTTGGTTGTAATTTCATACTGAATCGTCCACAGGACCGACAAATTTACCGGTCCGGTTTGTGTGAAAGCACTAACTTAATTACATTGCATCCAGCACCGGCGCCGGTTTCGGTTCTGATTTTATCGGTGTGTGTGCAAACGGCCTTACGATTGGGATAATCGTTGTGGCGTTGTGCCTACATATATAAAATAAAATAAACGCCACTGCAGCGAACCCGAATTTGATCAATAACTATGTAGTATATGATACGATATTACGATAATCAACAAATAAACATGTCACTGCGCAGTGCGCGCACGTATAATTTAATGTTGCTATTATTTTATATCGTTATATTTTTATTGTCGTCGTCGCCCCCGCCCCGCCGCCGTTTCCGAGGAAAAAATTAAAAATAGTCCAAAATAAAATTCAGTTCAAACATTATCATTAGAATATTCGATCGGTTGTTATCTTGGAGACGCTAATTTTAGCCGTTACTTATTACTCCATAATAAGCCTTGACTTTGTGTTCTTGTTTTCCGTTTGCCGTCTGGTGAATTATACTATTCTTTGCTATTAAAAATAAAATGATTTTATTGTAATGTATGAAATATAGTAGTTAAATTTTGTTTAGGTTTGTGGCTGATGACGCCTGGTCGTGAGTCAGGCTGATACTATATAGTTTTTAAGTTACATTTTACATTCAAAATTATTTCTTTTATTGTTTTTACTATAGCATTTTCTGGAGCATCTGTTTGCAAGGTCTAATGCCTAGTATTGTGATTTGAAGTTTAACTTTCAATACATTTTAAACTGATATTGATATTTGATTGCTTCACATAATGTAAGTACCTACATTATACAATTTTTATTTTATGAATTTATAGATGTAGTATGTAATACCAATAGTAATACCTATAATGTGTATGCATGTATGTATCTAATATATATAGGTAAATACTTATTTAGCATATTGACTTATAATTTTATTTTTTTAACAATTGATTGAATGATTAATTTATTTTAATAAGACAAAAATCAGTAGTAGTTTTTTGGTTAATATTGTATTGTGAGTTGTAGAATTTTGAGTTTTGACATTTAATAATTTTAAAGAATCTAGAATAAGTAACAGTATACTGTAACTCTTATTAAATTATCTCTTTCAGGGTTTAATAAAAGTTAAAAAAATATTTTTAACTAATCATTTTCATGATGATTAAAAGTAATCGTACCAAAAGAAGAAAAAGAAAACAAGAATTGGATAATATTCGAAAAATTTATTCCATAAATCATTCTGATATTCCTATCCAATTAGTTACATTCAATGAAAATCATGTTACCCGTTCAACTGACTATTTGAACCTTTCTCCTACAATTGCTTGTCAAACAGACACAATGCAAGTAGAACGATCAAGCTCACATTTTTCTGAGGCAGTTCCTATGGCATCTTCTCTTTTAAGCTCACCAAATAAAATATCAGACACAGATGAAATTACAGAACAGAAAAGTTTAGTAAATAATAGGTTTAAAGAAGATTTAGGTATTTGGGCTATTGAATGCAATGTACCAAATTTAACTGTTAATAAATTCTTAAATGTTATGAAAAAATATGAAACTATTAACACCCAAGATCTACCAAGGGATACAAGAACACTACTATCCACACCACAGAGACCAAGAATCAATATTCGTAATGTCCACCCTGGCCATTATTATCATTTTGGATTGGCAGCTGGTATATTAAGATATGCAACAACTGACTCTTGTGAGATTAAAATTGCCATTGGCATTGATGGTCTCCCATTGTCTAAAAGCAGTAATGGGCAATTTTGGCCTATATTAGCATTTGTCATTAATAACACCACAAAAAAAGTTTTTCCTATAGGTGTTTATTATGGAACTGCTAAACCTTGTGATAGCAATGATTTTTTAGCAGATTTAATTTCAGAAGCCAAATAACTTATTGTTAATGGTATTGTTGTCAATGGTGATTTGAAAAAAGTCACAGTTGATGTGTTTGTATGCGATGCTCCAGCTAAAGCTTTTTTGTTAAAAATTAAAGGTCATTCAGGATTTTCTTCTTGTACCAGGTGTATACAAGAAGGTGAATATTTTAAAAACCGTGTGTGTTTTCCATACTTAGATCAAAAACTAAATGAAAGGACTCATGATATATATATAAATATGCTATACGAAGAGTATCATACTGGAGAAATATCAAGACTGATAGAGTTATCAGGATTAGATTTAGTTCATTCATTCTCTTTGGACTACATGCATTTAGTCTGTTTAGGTGCTGTTAAGAAATTAATTTTACTTTGGTTGCATAAAGGGCCATTGCTTGTTCGTTTACATAGTCGTAATGTCAAGAAGCTAACTTCATCATTGTTAGATTTAAAACCTTATATTCCCTCTAACTTTGTTAGAAAAACAAGAGAAATACAAGAAGTATGCAGGTGGAAAGCTACCGAGTTAAGGTTGTTTTTGTTGTACATAGGGCCGCTTGTGCTAAAAAATATTGTGAATGAAGATGCTTACACCAATTTTATGGCCTTACATGTTTCTATGTTGGTACTTCTAAGTCCTGATTACCAGCAATATGTAAGTTATTCGAAACAACTTTTGAATTACTTTGTCCAAACTTTTGAAATGATATCTGGCCGTCAACATATTTCTCACAATATTCATGGACTTACACACATATCAGATGACTATGAACGTTACGGTCCTCTTGATAATTGTAGTGCGTTTGTTTTTGAAAATTGTATGAAAGAATTGAAATCCAAAATACGAAAACACGATAAGCCTCTTGAACAAATAATAAATCGATATAATGAAGTATATTATAGTAGTGAAATACAAAAGAATGTTTCTCAAAATCCAAAACAATATATTACATCAAAACCACATACAGATGGACCATTAATTAATAATATTGTTTAATTCAATTTAAAAAATTACAAATAGACCATATAAAACTAAACATAGCCATTGGAAAAGAAAGTTTTTTTTAACTAACAGTGGAGAGGTCGCTAAATGTTTGAACATTGTACAAAGTCAAAACCACATAATAATAATTGGAAGAATTTTTGAAAGTAAAATGCATTGTATAAAAATCCTATTGATTCATAACTATTAAATATTTTTATTGTTAATTCTCCTTCTAAAAATTTAAAATGTTGGAATTATTTTGAAATAAATAAAAAAGTTATTTTGTTAACTCACAATAACGTATTAATTGCTATGCCTTTAATTCATACTTAAACTTGTATTTTTATTCATCAGCTATTTAATTAATAATTATTATTTCTAAACTTTTTACTTAATACCTATAATATCTTATAATTCATTTACCTATTAATTTTTTTATGTTATTATTTTAATACTGACGAAACAGCAAAACATGTGGGTTGTTGTACATTTTTTCAAAGATAATACAATAGAGTCAGTTCCTAATGTTTGGTTCAATAAAAAGGATCAAAAATGTGCATGGCCATTATCAAAAAACTCAGTTAAAAGAATGATTGAAAAATGGATTTATCCAAACAAATTTGAATTTCAATGGTTTTCATCTAGAATTCTTGGACATCCATATGGTAAGATTTTTAGCTGAACTTCAATATTTTTAAAGTTATGGTTTATTTAGTTAATGTGTGCTCTACTTTAGGCAGTTTAGTTGAAGCTCGTTTAAAAGCTAAAAAAGCTCAGTTCTTGTCAGATTTATCTTCTGAAAATGAAGATTTTAAAAAGAAAAAAAAATCCATCAAGAAATGTGGAAATTCTTCAAAGTCTTCACTCATTCCAAGTCCTCCATCTTTAGTAACAAGTAAAAAACATTTTTTTTTAACATGAAACACTTGTCAAATTTATAATAATGTATACTTAATATTATTATTAGATTTTATTAATGTAAATAAATTAGTATCATAGATGGTGATTGTAAAGAAATAATCAAATCTGTCCAACATAAAAAAAATTTTTTTTAGAGGACACTATACCCGCATGTGTTGTCTCCCTCTTACTATTGATTAATGTACATTTATTGCTACATAATTAAAATAATTTGAATTTTTACAGAAAAGAACAACTCTCTGGACAAACTAGTAGATTTTAATAACATTTCAGAATCTGAAATTGAAGACATAGTCGATTCTGATAATGACCCAGAGTACCTTCCCAAAGATTCAGCAAATTGTATGCTTAAATTATTTATAATAATTTCCTTATATAATATATTATATTGAATATCTATGTAGGTTGCTAGATATATAATTAACTATAATTGTTACAATATTGTATATTTTGTATTCAGTTGATATGAGCCCAATCAAATCACCAGTTAATACATACAATACACCAGTAAAATCAACCATTGTGTATGATAATGCGCCTGATAAATCCCCAGATAATGTCAACAATTACTACTTGAAATTACCAATCGGAAAAATACTTGTTGAAAACGATGATATTTTGAGCAGTAATCACCAAAATCATTTTATTGGTACATCATCCCAGCCTGTTATGAATTCTCCTGTTGATGAAACGATGAAAACTTATAAGCGGACATTATTTATGTCTGAGCCATCAAAAAAAACTATAAAAGGTTTGAAGTAAACTTATTTTTTATTTTATTTTTGTCGGTTATGTATAATTGAAATAATTCATTGTGTATTTTATGACTTTTTACAGATACTGTTTTGATTTCTAAAACAAACTCAACCACAAGATCCAGAATTAATGTGGAAAACGAAGATCGTTATTTAATGCCACCAGCTGGTACCTATATATGTGTTAAAATTAAATATTATATTACAAATTTGAGTAAACACATTCATTTTTTGAAGGAACTTAATTATATTATCTATATTATAATTATATTTATTTGGTAGAGCAAATTTAATCAAAAAAATGGTGATATATTATAATTATATTTTAATAAATATTGTATTGATATACTATTTCCTTGATTAGAACAGTTTATTAACAAAACCGCCATTAATTATTGTTTAGTATCAGTCTTTATGATTTATTTTTTTGTAGTAATGTAATATGTTAAATAAGTATTTAAAAATACATTTTTTCGTTGATAAGTTTAATGGGGTGGCAAAAAAAAAAAATTTTGCTTAGGAGTGTAACGTGCCTCGAGTGGTTTGAGGACGCTACGATAATGTTATGATTGAATAGTACTTCTAAGTGTTTTAATATAAGTTCAATAATTTAAACTTGAAAGAATAGAGTATAATATTTTATTTTACACTTAGAAAAATTAGCAAAGTATTAACAATGTAAATATGACTGTCGTAAGCGGAGTGTATGTACTTGATGGCTGGATACGTCTGATGTTGGTGGTGAAACGGAGCCCTTATATACTCTGTTTGATTTTGTTGTTGTTAGTTAATTGTTTTGTTTTCGCCACCTGGTTGCCCTTGGCCTTGATCGTCAAATTCGAATGATGACGTTGTTTGCGGTTGTTTGTGATTTGTAATTCGCACGTGGCTTCTTCTCTGTGTCTATTTCACAATTTGTTCATGGTCGTGTGATGAAATATAAGGATATGTATTACATTGATTTGGTACTTATGATTGTGGCTTAGCTTTACATTACAATTATGTGTGCAATAGTTATTTATATAATTTGGAAGTATAAAATATAATTGAACATTTTTATCCTCGTATGACTTGGAAATATGCGTATTATTATTTGTTAGTAATTACATTACAATTATATTACATATAATGGTGCATGTTACACCTCACCGCCGAAGAAAAAATTTCAGGGTGAAACAATGAAATTTTTAAATTTACCGTATACAAACTTTGAAAATAATTGCTTATTCACTAATATGTTAATACAATATTTGTTAGTTATAAAGAAAAATAATAATAATATTTGAATAATAAGATATACATTTTTTTTTATTTTTTTTTTTTTTTTATTATTATGTATACAATATTATATTTCTTAAAACTAAATCCCACTACCAAGTATATAATATCATTGTTAAATAAGTGATTGCATTATTATGCATATATAAATTTATATATATTTTATTTTATGAATACCCAATTCCTAATTAGTATTTATGATTCTTTTTATTATTATTATTATTTTTTTTTTTTTCTTTCCCTGCTTGAACTATCACTACAATATATGAAAAGTTTTGAAGGTTTTATTTTATTTAATAAGAAATTAAATATACATCTAGTGTATATTACATCAGTTATTGGGTCGTGCGCATGAGTGATATCCTCATGAGTTGTTCTACAGACTATGGAGTGACACTCATGTAAATTTAGAGTTCCTCCCATTGGTTTAAAAAATTCTCCAATGTTTATTGAAAATATTACTCGATTATCTTTACACATGTCCTTGATTACAAGCTCATATGTATTATCCCATCGCTTTTCTATAGTCGTTATATCTAAAAATTTCTTTATATTTTTTAATTCTAATTTATCTATCATAATTTTATCTGTGGTACCATTCCAAAATACGACAACCGGTGTCTTACCGTCACGGTGTAGGTATTTGTTAATGCGTGGAGTCGTCAGAGTCGGAACCTTACACTGCTGAATGTGATTTTCAGCTTCTGTTATGTTTCTCTTTACAAGTGTCAACGTCTCTGGCTTCTTTATCGCGAACACCCGTTCCGCGAATCCGACAACGAAGTCGTGGTGGTTTTGGATATGGTACCTCTTTGTATTTTGGTTTTTTCTTATGAAAATTGGTCTTCCTACGAGTCGTGTTGGTTGAAATTTATTAAGGCTGTTTACCATTGCCCCATTTATTAATAACCAATCCTCTTTTGGTAATGGAGAAAACTCAAAGTCGAATATGACGAATTTGATGTTTGAGCTAGAAATAGTAATATATGAATTAATGTTTTATAACGATACTGGTATTTATATTAATTAAGTTTGTAAGAATTTTTTTTTTTTTTTTAGAATCAATAATTAACGTGGCGATGGTGGTCCTACTCGTTTATAATCTCTTAGTTCGTAATTGTTTGTATAGATTTTTGTTTTATGTGAACGCAGTTTGCATTTTATTATGCAATGTATGACAAAAATAAGTATAGTCGCGAGTATTGTTAAAATAACAGTGGCGTATAATAAATACGAATGATACTCTTGTTTTTTTGTGTTATTTTGTCTGTTCTTTTCTTCTTCTATCACTTTTTGTACTTCATTAAGTGATCGCAGTGAGTCGTGTATTTCTGTGAATTTCATGTTTTGGCTTATGTTTACAAGTTTTAAATTTAAATTTATTGTATTATTTGGCATTTTATCGAATATGTCTCCCATATCCGTTTGTGGTATGAAATCTACATATGTTTTTGTTGTTAATTCTTCATCTGGCGTCAAAATTTCGGTATTTGTGTGTACTTGGCATTGTGTGTTTTTTATTGAGATTATTCCCTCTTCTTTTATTTGTATTATTTCTGGTTCTTGTTTTCCAATACATGTTATTACTAATCTGTCTCTTGTTACACTGTATATCCATTTGTTTTCGTATTTGAGTTTATGATATTGATTTCTAAATATATTTCCTATTCTTGTTTTGCATTTTGTTGTATCGATTTGGAATTTCTCTATATTATTAAATAATGTAACTTCGCATGGCGCTGATGCTCCATTAAGAATCATTGGTTGTACTGTTGGACATATTTTGTATTTTTTTGTATTTTTGCATTTTTCCATTTGTTCAGTTGTCATTGGCACATATTGCGTTCTGTCTTGTGTGATTGCAATAAATGGTGTTTCTATTTCTAATATCTTCATGATGTGGTTATCGCCTTTATTATTTCCTCTGCGTGGTATTGGTATTACGTTATACATATTTAAATCTTCCATTGTGACTAGTGGTAATTTTGTGATGAAAATTATATTATTATTTGCGTAATATATTGATATTTTTATTATTTTTAAAAGATCATATATTTCGACTGTTTTGGCTCCCATTGGTATTTCTAGTTTTTTGTTGTTTATTTTTTTTGTTATACTTGATACTGTCTCTGCAATTTCATTTATTGTTAGTAGGCTCGGATGTATTAATCCGACTCTTGCTGATGCAACAATTTGGCTGAGTGTTTGTGTTTCGTACGCGAATTGATTAGTAAGTAATGTATACATATTTTGAAGTGTATTTGAAGTCATCTTATCTTTTATGTCTTCTACTTCTTTTCCTAGTTTTTTGAAATCTATTATATAAGTATTTTGTAAATCTTGCATTTCATTGAGTAGTAATCGAGTTTCGTTTAATGTCCTTGCTACTGTTTTCACTGCTTTTTTAACTACAGTAGTTTGTTGGTCCATTATATGTAGCACGTTTTTCCCGTTCTTTTCTGCTCTTTCGATTGCTTCATTTGTTTTTGTTACGCAGTCGTTATCACATAATCCATATATATAGTGCATTCCCGTACCTATTACGTTTACTAAACCTCTTTTCTTTCTTTCTGATATGTTCTCTTCATAGTTTTGTGTTACGTTATTTTTCCCTAATGATATGTATAGTTTGTCTCTTTGTTCCGCAACTTCATCGTATAAGTGTGCTAATACGTGTTAGTATTTTGCACATAAAAATGATTTTGTAATGTTGTCTTTATAATATATTGTTAAGTTCGCGATTCTTCCCCCCAAGGTTTCGTATTTGTTGTCATATTCTTTTAAAGAGAAGTAAGTTATTATTTTATAATGTCCTCCTATGAATTTAGTTGGTCCATAATTTTCATAATATATTGAAGGTGATTGTTTGTCATATTGTTTGACCCCAACATATAGTTCTTCGTCTGCGTGCACCATTACCATCGCCAATATTGTCATAAATCTATAAATAGTTTTTTTTTAATCATGAATCCTTTTATTTAATTTAATATGATGTAATATGTTTGATTAGTTAAGTTTTTATAACTATCATTATCGATAATTAACTGAAGAACATGCATGTCTCTGGGTATTCTTCGTGCTCTGCTAAAATAACTACTCCTACTGGTAAATATTCCTCCCTAAGATCAGTAAGTTCTTTTATATTTTTGCTTAAATGAGTTTTAATTTCCCGTAATTCATTTTTGGTGTATTTATCTTCCATATTTTCATTTGTATTAACTAAATGTGCTTCTAATGTAAAATGTTTTGATTTTGTTAATAATAGTTCTTCTTGAATTGTTATTAATAATCTGTTAAAAAATTGTTTTGATTTATGCATTTCTTCGTTTTAAAATAAAATTTTATTTGTTTAATTAATTATTTTATTAAAAATTCCCTTTTTTTTTTTTTTTTTTTTGCGTTTTTGGTTATCTGTAAGAGGAAAATAAATTATTAATAATTTTAATCTACGTGATAAAGCTTAACATTATTTTTATGGACAGTAACTTGTCTTCGGCCTCTTTGAATTAAAATATTTTCGTTACTTATTATTTTTAGTACTTCGAATGGTCCTAACCATAATGGATGTAATTTAGTTTTTGACGTATCATCTCTTAATAGTATTAAATCTTTTTCGTTTATGTCAATAGCGTTTTCTTTTAAGTCGTACGTCTCTTTATTTTTTATTTTATTTTTTATTAATCTTTCCCTCGCAATCTGGTGAGATTCTTGTAAGTTTTGTTTTAAATCATAAAAATAATCATCATAATTGTATCTTGGTTCTGGCATCGATTTTAATTTTACTGGGATGGTTAATGTTCTCCCGTATAATAATTCATATGGTTGGTAATTAGTTGATGAGTGTGGCGTCGAGTTATATACGAAAAATGCATAAGGTAATAAGTGATCCCAATTATTTAATTTTTTATCTACATAATGTCTAAGGTATTCAGCTAAAGTTCTATGACTTCTTTCTAGACTTCCGTTGGTTTGTGGATGAAAAGGACTTGTATTTATTTTATTAATTTTTAATAGTTTACATACTTCTGTAAAAGTTTTACTTAATAAATCTTGTGATTTATCTGTTAATATTATTTCTGGAATCCCATGCATACACACGAAGTGTACAACGAATGCCTCAGCGACTGTATTAGCTGTATGATTTGGGATTGGTACCCCCAATGAAAATTTAGTTAAATCATCCTGCATAGTTAATATATAATTATTTCCGGATAGTGTGGTTATTAATGGTCCTACGATGTCTAAAAATATTTTTTCAAAAGGATGCTTTGAAGTAGATGTTATTGCCATCGGCATTTTAATTTTTCTGTTAGTTATTTTATTCTTTTGACATGAATCGCAATTTTTTATACATTTTTTTACATCTTGTTTCATATTTGGCCAGGTAAATTGTTGTTTTATTTTCTTTATTGTTTTATTAACGCCTAGGTGTCCCGCTAATTTAGAATTATGAAATTGATCTAGAATAACTAATTTATCCTCATCATTATATTCTATTCCACTACATATTATTATTTCTATGTTCGTGTTACGAAAAATATATCGTATCATTGCTCTAATTGTGTCCCATTTTAAATTATCAAGTTGACCAAGTTTGTTCATTGCTAATTTGTCGATATTATTTTCTAAGCAAAAATCTCTTAAATTCATTAAAGCTACGTACATGTTTTCATAAGTTGCTAATTGTCTGTCTTTATTTTTATTAATAATAAATATTATAAATCGATTATCATTTTTGTAATGCTGTATGTCCCCTATTATTTTACTTTCTGGTAACATTAAATTATTATTAGCCACACTGTAAATGCATCAAACATGATTTTGGAGAGTGGAGGTACATTAATTTCTTCAAACCTACCAAGTGCATTTCAAGAAGCTTTTATTCTTGATGAAATTTTTCCAATAAAGTCAATTGATGAACTTAAGGATTTAGAACAAAAAATTGATTTTGATAAACAGTTCAGATTGAATATAGTATGTTAACATTATAGACGAGTGTCATAAATACACAGTATAAATAATTTTGTATTATTTGACTTTTTTTAATAAACTCAATTGTAGATCTCAAAATTAACATTGTTGGTTGGAACAAAAAGTGTTGGTGACAGTGTCAGAAGGCTGATGGCGAAAATGTTTGAAGACAAAGTTTTACTTGAATTCTCTTTACAAGGGTTTAAGAAAAAAAATTCTTTCAAACTATGCAAAGTTTATCGTTTATTGATTGGTAAGTTTATACAATTTTAATATGTTTAAATCTGTTAATAATAATAAAGTGTAACCCATTTTTATAGATGCAATTAGAGTTCATCCAAAGTTTCAAAATCTAATTGATAGAGAGTTTGATGTGCCACTAGCGACATGGTTGGCCCATGCTAAGTATAGGATGATCAACAAAAATAATTATAATACTAGCTGCTAAGATGGAGTGATATTTTTTAAAAAATAATTATGATTAATAGTGTTTGAAAGTACAAAATATTTTGTTTATTTTAACAATAAAAATAATACAGTTTTCATTCTTGTTTTTTTGTTCTTATTCAAAGTGATAAAAAATGTATATAAAAATTAAAAATATAATAATATTTTTTAACAATCATTTGTAATTATTAGACATGCCTGTACTGCACAGAAGACATCAAATTGATATGTTTTGTTTTTTTACATGGTATTACTATTTTGGTTCATTATTATAATGACAGTAGTTCTACTAATATTCTATTTGGAAGAAATTGTATTGCTTGAACAATAATTATTTGTTATGTCCGACACAGTTAAGTTGTCAAGTTTTTACTACAATTCTTATCTCAGTCTGTAGCTAGAGGTTAAGGCGTTAAAAATGTTAGAGAGAAGTACCAAGAACGAATCTGGTTATGATGATTCAATCATTGTACGGTTGAACATGTATATAATAGCTAACTGCATTGCCGTCCAAATTGTTTGCAATTTTTTTCTCTGGCTGATTTGAAATCACATTATTATTTTTTTTCTATTATCTAATATTTTCTAGTTTCTTATTTTTATTCTTCAATTTTTTGCTTTTTACCCTTTTATGGCCTTTTTATATTTTATTTGAAATATTATTGAAACTTTTACACAAACATTTTAAAGATGATAATCATGTTGAAATAACATTATACTAATAATGTTATTAGTATAATGTATATGTTACTATAAATAATTTGAAATATTAGCAGAACATTGTTTTTTTATTTCTAACATTTTTAAAATGTTCTATGAAACTAATTTTGCTATCTGGGTATTCCTATCACGCATTTTTTGTCATAGCAAAGTAAATACTAAATACGTATATATAAGTTATAAGTTATAACTATATAAGTATTAAGTATAAATACAGTTTATATTTAAGTACGTATTATAGATAGCAAAATTAGTTTCATAGAACATTTTAAAAATGTTAGAAATAAAAAAACAATGTTCTGCTAATATTTCAAATTATTTATAATGTCCAGCCAGTCGTAAGGGGCGACTAATGTGGTTGCGTCAGGTCGACAGCCGGTGTAAAATTATGTCAAATAGAATGAGGAGTCCTTATCGATACTTAGGCGGTTTGTCCCATCTAGGATGTGCGCGGGGACAACAAGTGAGAGGAAATATTATATCTAGAGGAGGAGACCTGGATGTTGAAGTGTGTGATACCACCCGGACAGCCAGTGTGGTAGCTGTTCCACCAGTTATGTGTGCAGGTCTACCCAACACGGGTAATGTCAACGGTGTTGGTACATCACCATTGCGCCCCGGGTTAAATCTGAGTCTAGGTATGAGGGATAGATTTAAAGTGAGAATAGGCACGTGGAATGTTGGAACGTTGACAGGCAGAAGTAGAGAATTAGCAGAAGTATTGAAGAGAAGGAAAGTTAATATTTGTTGTGTACAGGAAACTAAATGGAAAGGAGAGAAAGCAAAAGAAATAGGAGAGGGCTATAAGTTAATATATTCAGGTAGGACTAGTACTAGGAATGGCGTTGGAGTAATATTGGATGATGAGATGAAAATTAAGGTAGTCGACGTAGGAAGGAAAAGTGATAGAATTATTACGGTGAAATTGGTATTCGAGGAGAAAGTATTAAACGTAGTAAGTGCGTATGCACCGCAAGTAGGATGTGAAGAAAGTGAAAAGGAAGAGTTTTGGCGAGAGATAGATGAGGTGATGCAAGGAATACCAGGAAATGAGGATGCTGTGATTGGTGGTGATATGAATGGTCACGTAGGGAGTGAGAGGGTAGGGTATGAAAGAGTGCATGGAGGGTATGGTTTTGGCGAGAGGAATGAGGCTGGAGAAAAAGTTTTGGATTTTGCAGAATCGTATGAGCTTGCAGTAATCAATACATATTTTAGGAAAAGAGAAGAGCATTATATAACATACAAGAGTGGAAGAAATAGGTCGCAGATTGATTATTTTATGTGGAGGAGAGACAATATAAAAAGAGTAAAGGATTGTAAAGTAATTCCTGGAGAGAGTGTAATAACACAACATAGGTTGATGATAATGGAAGTATGGTGTAGTGGAAAAAAGATGAACAAAAGAAGGAATACAGGGAAGGAGATCAGAATTAGGTGGTGGAAATTAATAGGAAACAAAGAGAAGGAGTTTATAAAGAAATTAAAAGAAAAAGCTGTGTGGAATATTGAGGGAGATATAAATGAGGTTTGGAGAAGGATGGTCACTTGTGTTAAGAACATAGCAAAAGAGGTTGTTGGTGAAACCAAAAGTAGTTTACCAGAAGACAAGGAAACGTGGTGGTGGGATGAGGAGATTCAGAGAGTAGTAGCGAGTAAGAAAAAGCAATTTAAGGTATGGCAGAAAAGTAGGAAGAGGGAAGATTGGATAGAGTATAAAAATGTATGTAAAATAGTGAAAAGTGCTGTAAGCAAAGCAAAGCTTAATAGGTATGATGAGTTATATGAACGGCTAGGAACACAGGAAGGAGAAAAAGAAATTTATAGACTGGCGAAGGTGAGAGAAAAGCGATCCAAGGATTTCCAAAATGTCTGGTGTATAAAAAATGAGGAAAAGAGAGTTTTAACAAATGATGAGGATGTGAAAAAAAGATGGAAAGAATATTTTGAGAAATTACTGAACGAGGAATATCCAAAGGAAGTTTTAGAGAGTATGTCATGGAATGAAGGATTGATTGGTCTAGTGGGCGAGGAGGAAGTGAGAGATGCGGTGAAGGCGATGAAAAAGAAAAAAGCGGTAGGACCAGATGGAGTACCTGTAGAGGTGTGGAAAATGTTAGGAGATGTAAGCATTGGGTGGTTGAAAAATCTTTTTAATTAGATACTGATGGAGGGAAAAATGCTAGAAGATTGGAGAAAGAGTTTTATTGTACCAATATTTAAAGGAAAAGGAGACATACAAGAATGTGGGAACTATAGAGGAATAAAGCTCATGAGTCATAGTATGAAGATCTGGGAAAAGATTATAGAGAAGAGGATAAGAAGTGAGACCTCAATATCAGGAAACCAGTTTGGTTTTATGCCAGGAAAATCGATAATGGAGCCATTATTTTGTGTTAGGCAATTAGTAGAGAAGTACAGAGAAAAGAATAAAAAACTATGCATGGTGTTTATAGATTTAGAAAAGGCGTATGACAGGGTGCCAAGGGAAGTTTTAAGGTGGGCATTAATGAGGAAAAATGTCCCAAAAATGTATGTTAATTTGATCCAGGATATGTATGAAGGGTCGAGTACTAGTGTCAAGAGTCGGTGTGGAGTATCAGAAGGTTTCAGTATAGGAGTAGGTGTGCACCAGGGGTCAGCTCTAAGCCCCTACCTGTTCTCAGTGGTAATGGATGAGGTTTCAAAGGAGATACAGGGTGAGATACCATGGTGTATGATGTTTGCGGATGATATAGTTCTGATAGGAGAAAACCTAGAAGTTGTCAATAATAGGTTAAATGAGTGGAGGTTAGCCCTCGAAGAAAAGGGATTGAGAATTAGTAGAAATAAAACTGAGTATATTGAGTATGATTTTGGACAAAGAGACCAAGAAGTTGAAGGAATGAGGAGACAACTGACAATATATGGTGATGTGATAGGTGAAGTTGAGAGCTTTAAATATTTAGGATCTTTTGTTCAAAAGGACGGGGGCTTTGACATTGATGTAAAACATAGGATTAAGTGTGGGTGGATGAAATGGAGAGAAGCATCGGGCGTGTTATGCGATAAGAGAATTCCAATTAGGCTGAAAGGTAAATTTTATAAAAGTGTAGTGAGACCAACTATGCTGTATGGTTCAGAGTGTTGGGCGGTTAACAGGAGAATAGAACAAAGTATGAGTGTCGCGGAAATGAGAATGCTTAGATGGTTGAGTGGAGTGACAAGAGAAGATAGAATAAGGAATGAATATGTGAGAGGTAGTGTTGGTGTAGCGCCAATTGTGGACAAGATGAGAGAAAATAGGCTGAGATGGTTTGGGCATGTGATGAGGCGAGAGGAAACTAATGCAGTAAGAGTGGTTATGAAGATGGACGTTGAAGGGAAAAGAGGAAGAGGAAGACCAAAAAAGAGATGGTTGGAGACTTTGGAGAATGACATGAGGGCTGTCGGTGTGTGCAGAGGAGATGTGATTGACCGAGTAAAGTGGAGGTGTAGGACAAGGGTGGCCGACCCCAAATAGTTGGGAGGAAGGCGAAGTAGAAGAAGTAGAAGATTTATAGTAATGTCATTTTAATGTTCTTTGAATGTTTCATCATCATTATTTGGCCACTTTATTTCGCGTTTCTAAAATATTTTGAATATAATATTCTGAATTATTAATAAAATAATATTCTCAAAATATTTATTGTAAGTTGGGAAAATGTTCCTTAATTATTAGTATAATGTTATTTCAACATGATTATAATCTTTAAAATTTTTGTGTAAAAGTTTCAATAATATTTCAAATAAAATATAAAAAGGCCATAAAAGGGTAAAAAGCAAAAAATTGAATAATAAAAATAAGAAACTAGAAAATATTAGATAATAGAAAAAAAATAATAATGTGATTTCAAATCAGCCAGAGAATAAAATTGCAAACAATTTGGACGGCAATGCAGTTAGCTATTATATACATGTTCAACCGTACAATGATTGAATCATCATAACCAGATTCGTTCTTGGTACTTCTCTCTAACATTTTTAACGCCTTAACCTCTAGCTACAGATTGAGATAAGAATTGTAGTAAAAACTTGACAACTTAACTGTGTCGGACATAACAAATTATCAATTAACATAGGTAGTTCAGTCCAGAAAATTTGTTTTTCCCTTTGAAACCAACATAGGAATATTTCTGGATAAATGAATCTGAAAACATACGCTGCATGATACGTCGGACTGTTTCAGGAATGGTAAGTCCAACTGACCTTGATAAAATTATAGCCTGATGTAAATGATTAAAAAAATATAGTATTATACATAGAAATTTCAAAAATCTGCGACTCATACTTTTTGAATGATAACAAATATTAAAAATCGTTTGAGAATAAATCGCTATTTTATGCAATTTCGTAAATATTTAAATTTCAAACAGTCATAAAATGTTTTCCTCTAAGTACGGTATACATTTTTTTAAAGATTTTTGAAGAGTAGCTTATAGATAACCTAGTGTTAAAATTTTGAACCTTAAGTATGAACAGAAAAAATTTTATGAATTTTTATCTACAAAATACTTGCAAATTATCGTGATTTTTACATATTTCGTATAAATTGTAACTTTGAGCACTTATAAAAAAAAATTGTGACTTACGATTTTAGATTTTTTTTATCAGTTAAGGAACAACTTATAAGAAACCTTGTATTAAATTGTCATGATTTTCTGGCCGGCCAAAAAAATTTTATCGTTATTTTAAAAAAAATTACTTAAAAAAATTGAAAATTTCAACTGTCTATAAATAGCTCAATAAAAGTCAATACTTTGAAAATTTAACGGTGTATAGAGAACGCTAATCTAAACAGTTGGTGAAAATTTCAAGTATTTACATCGATTAGTTTTTGAGTTATAGAAAAATAAAAAATTTGATTTTGTCGAAAACTGGTTTTGCGTAAAAACTCCCGTTTTTCCCTTATTTTTTTAGAGGTTTTCCTGTCGCATTTAAAAAATATTGAAAATTTTTTACTTTTGACCCCACAAAGTACCAACAAGATTCACTTTCCTTTCAGAAAAGTTGCTACATAAGCAAATCGAAGCATTTTTACTGCCAAAAAAGGTGTCATCAGACACAAAAAAAATGAAAATAAAAAAAATAAAAAAATAAAAACACACATCATTGTAAAACCAATAGATTCCATCACTCCGTTCAGAATCTAATATATTTATCGTTTCAAAATAAAATATACTTATTACAATATTTATAAATAACAATGTATTATATACTTTATTTGTATAAAAAAAAAAAAAAAAACACTCTTTAGTTTCTTTTAATTTTAAACTATTGCCTACTATAACTTATTCATATTTTTTATATCCAATTAAAAATTAAATAAGTATTAAATTTTATCTTATATTTATATTTTGATTTCAGATGGAGAGTTTTCTGATGTTGAGTCATCTGATAGTATGCCATCATTATTTTCAACAGGTAATTAATTTTAACTTCATTTTAACTAACTGTTCGTTAGTTATAATATGTTAATAAATTAGGTGTTCATATGAAATATAAATAGAATAAATTAGTGAAATATTAGTAGACAGTTAAATACTACTGTTTAAATTTATAAATCATGTTGATTATATTTACTAATTTATAGAAATATGTATTTAGGTATACTACTGTATTTTACAAATTAGAAAAAAATATAATATTTATTATTAAGTCAAGTTCTATAATGTAATTATATTTACTACTATAGTTAGGAAATACCTTCTGCAGAAAAGTAAAAACTATTATATTTTGCATACCATGTTTAATGCAATTTACATAATTTAATATGATTTATTTCAGATGATGAACTTCAAGTTAAAAAGTCTAATGAAGTATCATTAAAATCTAGTTTGAAACAGAAAAAATTAACAGTTTCTAAAGGCCCTGGATGGTCTCCATTAAAATGTTCTGTTAACAATTCTGTTGAATCTTTGGATGGTAAATATTTCGTTGATTACCAAATTGTATCTGAGTTTATAATATTTAATGAGTTAATATGGTGCAAAGATAAAATTATACTGTATTATAATATTAAAGTAATAAAATACAATAATAAAATGTCAATAAAAATACAAACAATATTTTCAAAACTAATACAAAAAATATTTTCAAAACTTCAATTAGAAATAATTTGAAAATATTTTACTGCAATATTTTTAAAACCACTAAAAGTAATATTTTGACAACAAATTACTGCAATATTTTAGAAATATAGATATCACATATTTTGAAAATGTTAATTCATTGGTCATTCAAAGATATTGAAAATATTTTGAAAATATTCAAATATCAACTGAACACCACCTGAAAATGATTATCAAATATCTATGTATTTTGTCAAGCAATCATAAAATATATTAACAATATTACAATGATGTGTGGGTATCAATTAAACAAAATTTATTATTTTTTTGTGTTGTTAACTTAATTTGCATTTGTTTTATCAAAATTGGCAGAGATGGAAATTCATAGCATATACAGCTATTTTGTATACGTATTTTAAGATTATTATTATTATAATTATTAAAAATTCCTGAGCTCCAATGATTTTGTTTATAGTAAATTCAATGAGCTTGTGAATTCTAATATATTAGTGTCGAATGTATTACTTCATTTTCCCTATGATCTTAATCAGCGACGGAGTGGGAACCAAATTCAGGCCGGGAGATAGAAATTTATCCTGGCCAGTCACCATTTACAAATTAAATCACTGAAAAATGTTTTTTCGTTACACTCGAATTCAGTATTTGATTAAAATACAAATTAAGATATTACATTGAATTTATACTAATATTACTACTTTCGGTAATATTAAAGTATTTCAATCATTGTTTTGTTATTCAGTCTAACTTTTAATGTTTTTTTTTTTTTTTTGTATACCACTAGTACCAGTGAAATAAAATTATTGTGCCTATATTTTTGTCAAAGTTTTGATACATGTTATTGGCGCATTTCATAATTTCGTAGATAAAATCCATCATTAAATTATCGGGTCACCAAGTCGTAGTATGATCCAGGCCATCAGGAAAATTCCCATTTCCAGACCGGCCACTCCGCCCCCGATCTTAATGTATGATTATTACATTTTTATTCAACGTATTACAAATAAAAGCGAGATTTTCATTTGTTAAGTAATGCCCTGTTAGTCAATGTTGAATATTTATTGTTCTTAAAATATCTATTGTTGATAAAGAATACCCCAAATATTTTTTTTTTTTTTTTTTAATCGTATACCTACTTTTATGGTCTAATTTGATTATAGTTTTTAATATCTTTACAGTACGCGTTTGGACACCGTTGCGTCCACACGTTTATTACGCGAAACGTCTTAATTAGCTCCCGATAGCAGAATCGCAGCGATTACGCCGAGCCGCTGGTAATGTATAATTATCTAATTATTATCTAATTATCTAATCATTATATGACACAAAGTACACTAACACGAACCCGAATAGCTATTAACCGCCGCGCACGGGCGATAGCCCGTTTAATATTTATAC
Source organism: Sipha maydis (assembly GCA_034509805.1). NCBI lineage: Eukaryota > Metazoa > Arthropoda > Insecta > Hemiptera > Aphididae > Sipha > Sipha maydis. The sequence goes on along the minus strand of JASXSY010001631.1, from coordinate 52,940 downwards.
GTAAAATATTACGTACATCAAAATGAACTCCAAAGACAATACTTCTAATTCAAATAATACACAACAGTCAAACACTCCGAAAAAATATAAAGTTCCTCCGCTCATAATAAAAAAAAATAGACTTCTCTCAGAACAAAATGACTCAAATTCATCATCCCCAAACTCCGAAAATGAATTCAGATCACCACGATTAACATCTTAAAAACACGATTCGATAAACAAAAATACATTTTTCTCAACACCAAATCGCTATTCACCATTAGAAAATATGGATACAAACCAAATAGAAACACCAACAAACACTAATACTGCACCACCCAAAGACCAAAATGAAAATTTAAATAATCACGTTTCACAACTACAAACCACTGATAATACTCCAAAAATACCTCCAATATTCGTAATAAATATATCGCAATTTACACAGTTCCGCCAAGAGATAACAAAAACAATACAAAATGATTTTATAATCACAGCAAAATTAAAAAAAATTAAAATAAATATCGAAACGATCGATGACTTTCGTACACTCACCAAATACTTAGACGAAAAAAAATATGAATATTACACTTATAGGCTAAAAAATGAAAAAGATATCTCTGCAGTCATAAGAAATCTGCCCATGTCAATCACAGAATTAGAAGTTATAGAAGAACTGAAAAATTTAAAATACCCAGTACAGTCTGTAATAAGACTATCAAACAAAGATAAGGCACCCACACCACTAATGGCAATACAACTATCAAATCATCTCATATCACAAGACATTTTCAAACTTAACAAATTAATAAACTGTATAATAATTACCGAACCACGGCGAAAATCTAAGGACCCTCCCCAATGTACTAATTGCCAGAGATATGGTCACATACATAAATCTTGTAAACCTCAATCCCGCTGCGTTAAATGCAATGGTTCACATCACTATTCTGAATGCACCAAAGTATCAGAAACACCGCCAAATTGTGTTAACTGTAAAGGAACACACCCGGCTAATTACAACGGATGTACTTACTTCAAAAATATTAAAAATAAAAAAATTAACAACACACAAAAAACTACACTAACCGAAAACGAATCTCCAGAAAAATTAAATAAAACAATAAACGCTAACAACCCTCACCAAAAAATATTCAATCCAACCACATATGCAGAAATAACTAAAGAAAAAACAAACACTAACTAAACGACACAAAACAACGCAGATCACATATTCACAGAATTTCTAAATGAAAATCTACAAAAAACAATTACACAATTTATTGAAAACATTCTAAAAAATATACAGTCAATCATAAGCTCTATTTTCAACTCTACAACAAGCAATTTATCTATACCCATTAATAATGAACACAATTAACCTAAATGAAATTAAACTCGTTAACTAAAATGCCAACGGCATAAAATCTAAAAAATCTACTGTAATAGAATTCTTATCACGCCATAAAATATCCATAGCTTGTATCACAGAAACCCACCTTAAAAATTTCGATAAATTTAAGATCAATGGCTTTAATGTATATAGAACGGACAGAAACTCAACCCACTCCTCAGGAGGAGTAGCAATATTAATAAAAAAAAATATTAAACATCACCAATCCACCATCCCTGTCATGATTAACTTAGAAGCCATCGCCATAACTGTATCAACAGATAGACATGACATAAAAATAATCGCTGCATATAACCCACCCAACAAAAAAATCCAGAACCAAGACATATCCGAGCTATTTAAAGATAAACCAACCATACTCTTAGGAGACCTCAACTCGAAACATCAAACCTGGGGCTGTTTGAAAACAAATCAAAATGGTAACAAACTTCTCAAAATTACATCAGAACAACGGATAATAATATCACCTCCCTCTAGTCCAACCTTTCAACGGCCCGGAAGACAACCAGATATTCTTGATATCGCTCTAATCTTCAATCTCCCAATCAACTTATATCACCAAGTTCTAAATTAACTGGATTCAGATCATGTTCCTGTTATCTCCACTATGAATAATCAAATAAAAATCAATCATCCTATTCCAAAACTAATTAACGCCCCCATAAAATGGGAAGCCTTCAGAGAAAATTTAGATAAAAACCTTAATAACAAAAAACAATATCAAAACATAGATGATATCAATAAGAGCATTGAACATATAACAGAAGTCATAAAAATAGCAGTGACCCAAGCACAGATTAAAAATAAACACAGTAACATAATTCAGTCCACTGAATCCCTCCCAATCATTATACAAAATGTAATCAAAGAAAAACACAAAGTAAGGAAAATTTGGCAGAGAACAAGAAATTTAGGAGGTAAAAGAAAACTAAACCAGTTAACTAGAAGGGTAAAGTGGGAATTAGATAACATAAGATATAACTCTTACAGTACTTACCTAAAAAAAATCAATCCGAATGACTCAAGTCTTTGGTTAGCTACAAAAAGAATACTTAAGCAGCACAATGTAATACCCCCATTTAAAAACGGAATAGCCAAATATGACACAAATGCAGAAAAGTCCGAAGCCTTTGCCGATTACTTCGAATCATGCTTCACTACGGAAGATGACACTTATCATCAAAACGAACACTCAGAAGAAATATCGAACAAAACTAATCACGAGCATAACACCATTATCACGCCAACATCCCCCAAGGAAATACAATTAATCATATCAAAATTAGCAAGCAAGAAAAGTCCTGGCCATGACTTAATAACAAACAAAATCTTAAAAAATCTTACATCAAAAGCATTAACATACCTAGCCTCTCTATTTAACTCAACCATGCGTATAGGTACCTTTCCCCTTACATGGAAACATGCTATAATAGTCCCAATTCATAAACCTGGAAAACAAGCAAACTCTCCCACAAGTTACAGACCAATAAGCCTATTACCAACTCTATCTAAACTATATGAAAGGGTTTTACTGAATAGGATAAAACCATTCTTACACATAATCCCAAAATACCAGTTTGGCTTCAAAACACAGCACTCCACATGCCACCAGATCCAACGTATATCAGAAATAATTGTAAATGGTTTCGAAAACAAAAAAATATACTACAGCAGTTTTTCTCGATTTAACACAAGCCTTTGATAAGGTCTGGCATCGTGGGCTTGAAATAAAACTGAAAGCACTTAATCTTCCTATATACCTGTTAAAAACCATCACATCTTTCATAACAGACAGAACATTCCAAGTGAGAATAGACACAGACTTATCTCTACAACACAAAATCAAATATGGAGTCCCACAAGGATCAGTATTGGGGCCAACTCTTTTTAATATATACTGCCATGACATCCCCAATCCCTCCAACTCTCAACTGGCAATGTTTGCAGACGACACAACAATCCTCACCCAAGATAGCGTACTAGACTTATCAATCGAAAAACTACAATCTTCATTAAACGAAATTACCTCCTGGTTCAAAAAATGGAAGCTGAAACTAAATCCGACTAAAAGTGTGGCTAAAATATTCACCCTAAAAAGATACAACGATCTAAGAAATATTAATATAAACAACCAAATCATACAATGGAATAGAAAGGATGACTCAGTCAAATACCTTGGTGTTTTCCTCACAAAACTCACATGGAATATATACCACAATAATAAGACCACTGATAACTTATGCCTGCCCTGTATGCAGTGGCGGACTGAACTTTAATTTTAAATGACGCAAAATCATATTTAAGTATATACAACCACCACCACCTCTTAATCAAGGTCATACCCATAACAAATTTTCGGGAGGGGGGATTAAATTAAAAATAACTGATGTTAAATTACAAAGTTTATGTATAGTGCGAGAATATTTCGGGATAGGGGCCAGGGGAGTTGACTCCCCCTCCTACAGGTACGGCTTTTAAAACTAATGTCATAAAATATGATACAAATAATATATACTTTCTACATTTCTATTTATTAGGTTTAAGGTTTGGCAAATTTTTACGTAGTCAATAAACATATGAATTTGAAAGTAAATCTACTTTGTAAGTTCAATACATTTGTACACACAATAATATTTTCTATATAAAAACATACTATCACAATAAGAAATAAAAAAATTAACAAATTAAGTAAGCACTTTATTCACAACAATGACATTTTATACTTAGACAAATATAGTACAAATATCAAAGTAAAATAAATTAACTATTGATTTATATAATTATTAATTGTATGATAATATGTAAAATTAAAAAATTGATTTTTTTTTTTTAATTTATGAATGGTGACATATAGATAATGATATAAAATATATATTGGATAAAAATTTCCAAAGAGAAACTTTAAATGAAATATTATTTAAAAGTTAATGCATTTTTTAAGAGATCTGAAGACTGTGCAAATGTATCAATAACAATACTTATGTCTATTGGAATATCTCTTTCACAACTGAGAAGTAATAGACTCTCTAATCTACTTTGTCCCATTGTTGATCTTAATCTTGTTTTGATTAATTTCACCTAGAATTTCATTTTAAGAATTTATTAATTCATTTTCTAATTATGTATAACTTATTTATAAAAATGAAATACTACCTTTGAAAATGATCTTTCAGCTGATGCAGATGATGCTGGAATTGTTGCCATAGCTCTATATGCAACATGCAAATTAGGAAAGGCTGAGTCAAGTCCATACTTTGTTAGTAATTTAATTACAGTTGTAATATTTACATTCTTATTCATATTAATATTTTTGTCCATAACATTAAAAGTCCCGTCATTGCTTGAACTATCAGACATCTCATCGTTCTCAGTATTCTGTACTTTGTTAGCGCTGTCATGAACCTCAACAGGTAGTTCTAATCCATTTATAAGTTCATGAATATTATTTTTAAATTGAATATATTCTGTCTTAAGTTGGTCAGCATTGATGTTTTCAAGCCACATTGAAATATGTTGAAAACAATCACTTGGCATATTTTGTGAATCTTTAGACATTAAACGATCAGGATTTAATATTGCCAAATCTTTTAGTATTTCTTGTGATTGACTAAATCTTTCATGTAATGACATCGTTATTTTATCAAGAGCAGCATAATATGTCTTTATTTTAAATTGAACCATAGGTGAAACATTTGTATAATCATCTGGAGTTTCTCCTACAAGTAACTTTCTAGTCTTTTTTCTCACTTCTTTAAAATCTTTTTCTGGCACGTTATTTAAATTTGCAAATTCTTTAACTTCATATATAAATAATTCATAGTTGCATTCTGATCGCATTTCACTTAACTTTTTTTTTGCTACATTAACTAATTGTATTGCTTCAAAAAAATCAATAGTTTTACACTGGAGGTAGTTAGAAAGTGGTGTAGTAACAATGAAAATATTTTTAAAAAATATTAAACATAATACAAACTTAAAAGTTGAAATTGTGTTTAAAAATGACCTAGAACTAGATGCTGTTATTCTATCACTAGAATTTTGTAAGACATCTAAAGCATCAATCAATGCCTTATATTTGCAAAATATGACATTTAAAACTTTACCATGTGAGGTCCACCGAGTATCCGAAAAACTTTTCAATCGCAAAACTTTCTCATCTTTATACATTTTTTTTTGTGATTCAATAAAAATAGCTGTTCTTTTGCGAGCTTTTAGAAAAAATACTAATGATTGAACGTCTCCAAAGAAATTTTTAGTGTCAGTACATGAATCACAAGTATCTACCACTACTAAGTTTAATACGTGGGCAAAACACCAAACATAAATTGCTCTAGGATTTTTATGTTGAATAAAACTTCTCAGACCCGAATAAATTCCTTGCATAGATGCTGCACCATCAAAAGATTGAGCACACAGATGTTTTTCCCAGTTAATATCATATTTACTTGTTATTGTACAAAAGGTATTAAATAATCCTTGTCCTGTAGCATCACTAGCAGTTTCTAAAGCCAACAATCGCTCTTCTATTACACCAGTGCTGTTAACATATCTCACTATAAATGTAAACTGTTCTTGGTTTGATATATCCGTTGTGGTATCAATAATAACAGCAAAATGGCAAGCATTTTTCACATCTTTTAATATTTGTGCTCTAACCATTTCACCTAATATACTCAATAGTTTTTCTTGACTTTTAGAAGACATAAATGTTAACCTGTTATAATTACTTTTGTTTATTTTTTCAAGATGCATCATAACAGGTGCACTATGTCGTCCTATAACTTTTAATAATTCTAAAAAATTTCCGCGGTTTAATGATTGAACATTTTCATTGTGTCCTCGTAGCGATATATTTTGTCGAGCAGCAAAAATCAATACTTCAATAATAGTTCGAACCACTTCTCTATTATTAGCAACTTCACGATTAGCACATATAATCAATTGGTCATTTAAATCAATTCGATTACTTTGTAAATAAAGACCTCGACTGATTTCTGACTGTATATGATTATGTGAGTGTTCGTGATTATTAATAATTCTTTGTATATTAGACCAATCATTCGAACCATTCATAGCTAAATTTGATTTTTGGGCTTTTGGTAAACCAAACAGTTTACAAGAAATACAAAAAATAAGATCTTTACTTGGTGAATAAGATAGCCAAAGTCTTCTAGATTTATTATTGTTCGCCAATTTTTTAAAATAATAGGACTCGTGGAAAGATCTGTTCATATCATTCCAGTCTTTTTTTTTTTTAAATGAATGTTGGGGTAAATTATTCGGTGTTGGTTGGCAAGGGCCAAGGTTGGCAAAGTAACTCAATAGTTCAGCAGATATAGAACTGGGGATATTAGCAGGATCATTGACAAATCTAGTTGCTTCAATGATGGATATTTCTGTAATAAGGAATTAATACAATTTTATTAGCTTTTGAAATTTTTTTTATTCTTTAAAATGCAGGTAAATAGGTAATTCAATTTGTATTAATAAATGTACTCCAGAATGCATTATACTTGAACAAGTAAAAGAATCAAAAATATCATGGTTTAATTATTAAATTAATCATTAATTATAGAATTAAATGAGATAGCTAATAGCCATATTAATTATATAAACAGTATTATACGTAAATTTGTCATCATACATAAAGATGTAAAATATATACTTAATAATTCAAATAAAAGAATAATTTATTTATCCTTGGTACAGTCAATTTATTCGTATGGCATTTCAATATGAGAAAATTTCAATAATCATTTATCCAGATTAATAATTACTAATAATTTCATTATTAAATATTTATTAAATTTACCTATGTGAACTATTACTAATTTGAAATATAATGAATTTAAAGTTAATGATTTCAAGTTTATTTTTAATTCCCATCCTAGATCATCATCATCATCATCATAGATACCCTATGCAGTAATCATATTAATATAAGTCTACCTTTTTTATAACAAAGTGTTTGGTCATCACATCTAATTTATCTAGGTAGTTTTATCCATAGGTACTAATCATACTTATATCTAAATTTAATTTTTTTATTTTACTCTACTTATAATCAGAAACAGTTTTATCTTATATTTTATTTTACCTAACCTAATGTAATTCCTATAATAAATTCTCATTGTTTATTATTTAAAAATTGAAGTAGTAACAAACTAACAACCAAAACAGATAGTTAAATCAGTTGTTTATATTTTATATTTATATAAGTAACACGTTTTACAAAAATATTTCTTCTTCTTCTTCTTCTTTTGCCTCACCTTCCTCCCAACTATTTGGGGTTGGCCACCCTTGTCCTACACCTCCACTTTACTCGGTCAATCACATCTCCTCTGCACACACCGATAGCCCTCATGTCATTCTCCAAAGTCTCCAACCATCTCTTTTTTGGTCTTCCTCTTCCTCTTTTCCCTTCAACGTCCATCTTCATAACCACTCTTACTGCCTCTCGCCTCATCACATGCCCAAACCATCTCAGCCTATTTTCTCTCATCTTGTCCACAATTGGCGCTACACCAACACTACCTCTCACGTATTCATTCCTTATTCTATCTTCTCTTGTCACTCCACTCAACCATCTAAGCAATCTCATTTCCGCAACACTCATACTTTGTTCTATTCTCCTGTTAACCGCCCAACACTCTGAACCATACAGCATAGTTGGTCTCACTACACTTTTATAAAATTTACCATTCAGCCTCATTGGAATTCTCTTATCGCATAACACGCCCGATGCTTCTCTCCATTTCATCTACCCGCACTTAATCCTATGTTTTACATCCATGTCAAAGCCCCCGTCCTTTTGAACAAAAGATCCTAAATATTTAAAGCTCTCAACTTCACCTATCACATCACCATCTATTGTCAGTTGTCTCCTCATTCCTTCAACTTCTTGGTCTCTTTGTCCAAAATCATACTTTATATACTCAGTTTTATTTCTACCAATTCTCAATCCCTTTTCTTCGAGGGCTAACCTCCACTCATTTACCCTATTATTGACAACTTCCAGGTTTTCTCCTACCAGAACTATATCATCTGCAAACGTCATACATATTTTTTTTTACAACAATTTTTCATATATTAATAATAAATATACAACACAACATTACTTTATCTCAATTGTCGTATACGCCACGCAAAGGCTTGACGTATAACAACACTAAAACAAAGTATTTGTCGGTTGTTGGACACTCTAACCGTCAAACAAGCACGTAAAGAAAAACCTAATAATTGGCCCGGACGACTACCTTATTAAGTGACAAAGAAGACGATCTAGCACTGCTTAATAGGATAGTCGAAAACAGGTTCTTTAAAAGGCTTACTTTCCCTTACGGCTCTAAAGTTATTTTACACTCGAAACAACTGACAAAGAATAAGATCTAGCACTGGATGTTTCGAGCGTGAGTTAATCTTCACCTAAACAATATTTTACTCTCCCCTCAAACTGACAAAGAATATGATCTAGCACTGGATTGAGGTTTGAAATACAATATTGTTTTAATACCTTTTTTGTAAGTGTACCAACTTTTTCATATACTCACACAAAATACTTAAAATAGATAAATTACCAAACTTGAACACCTTTTACAATTATGATCAAAATCTTTTAATTAAAGAAAACAAAAATATAATTAGTACAAAAAATAAATGAATGACCGATCACTTCACTCGTGAATCGGGCAGCGTTCCGTCCTCCGCAACGATGGCAGTAGAACGAACCCCCATCACGTCCTTCCGGCGGCGTTTTATTCTATTGTCATCTATTTGGTCAGCATTCCCTGAAGGTGGTATGTGTGTGTGAGTTTGCTGACCAACTAAATTAAATGTTAGGTACCATCCATATTTTATTGATGATACAACAGTCCCATAGGTTTAAAATAAAATATGACCTCATATTTTGGGATAACTTAATGTTAAATGTTATAATTAATTTGTTATACATATTTTAAAGTTTATAATTAATTATAACATTCGTAAAACATAATGATATTTTTTTTTTTTTTTTTTGACATTTTACATAGTTGTTTTTTATTTTAATCTTAAATTTTAATAACAATATTTTTAATAACATAATCGGTTTTCTTACTCTAAATTAATACATTTTTTTTTTTTGTAACATATTTTTGTTCTTACAAATACAATAATTATGTTTTGATTATATCTAAGTTAAAATTTATCAAATATTTATTTATACATTGTTATTATTTGTGCTTTTTTTTTTTTTTTTTTTTAATTTTGTAACTAAATCTTATACTCTAATTACCTTCAATTATTTGTTTTTTACAAGGTTCGATTAACATTACATATATATACATATATATATATATGTTTTTTTTTTTCATCCAAAAATGTTTACGTTTGTTAAACCAGAAAATTGTATACAGTCCATTTATGCTTAGGGGTATATCTACCACGCCAGAGGCATTATATGATGTATTATATTGCTAAAAATTTTCTGCCAATACCTACGTATTTTTGGTAATACTAATGTACGGATTTTGTGTTCTATACAAAATCGTCTAGTATTTACTAAAGTATTAAATATGTTTAAGTAGGTGGGTTTATCATATTATTTGTCCCTTGTAATTTAGTATAAAATTCATTAATTATCTAAATTTAAATGAGCTACTTCTGTAATATTTTTCTTTTGACTAATTAATTTATCTTTATTATTAAATTTTTTTTTTTTTTTAATTCTAAGGCTATTCTTTTTGACATGTTTAAACATTTGCTGACGCAATGTCCTATTGCAATATGAAATTCTAAGGAAAAAAAATGTCGCATATTGATTCTTCATAGTGGCATGTAAATTTAGTCTGTGTGTTATTATTGTTGAGTAAGAATTTTTTTTTGGAATTCTGTTAATGGTATTAAATTAAATTGCGAGTAAAGATTTTTGATTTCTAGTTCACTTGTCTATGTTTCCTAATTAATATTATAATTTTTATACAAGTTTTTAATAAATTCTATATGATTCTTACTATTTATATAATGCATCCGAGCAAGATTATCCGATTTTTGTCTAACTCGGGCCTTTTTTAAAATGTAAATGTCTGTTGCTATGTTCATTTTAGTTGAAATTTCCGAATTAGAATACTTTTGATCGCTCCTTAAGGTATTAGATAAGTTGACAATTTTTGTTAATAGTGTATAATTAATATCAGTCGGAAATATTAAATGGAGAAATTTAAAATTTATATTAATTGTAATTTAAATCTAACTTATGTCAATGGATTATTATTAACGAATTTTAATTCTAAATTAAAAACTAACTTATATATATAAAAAAAAAATATTTTATCAAATTGTATTAAATATATATTAAGTTTAACTTAGAATAAAATTATTAAGTGAAATTTATATAAAAGATTTTCCTATCTTATTATCGAAGAATAAAGATAAACTAAAAGAGAAAGAAAAAAAAATATATAGATATATATTCTGAATAAGTATTACAATCCAATACTTATTTTTTTTACAAACCTTTTTGAGGTTTACTCTAGGTAAGAGAAAAATGACAGTTCACAAATTTAGTATTTCACACGTAAAAAAAAAAAAATAAACACTATTAGTACAAAAATATAAGTACTTAAAAAAAATTAACACAACTTGTACTACGGCAGTACACACAAAAAAAATTATACACACTGGCTGTGCTAACACACACAAAAAAAAATTTTCTCGGTACTTTGTGTGAAAGTTACGAGTCTACGTTGGGCGCCACTTTGTCGTATACGCCACGCAAAGGCTTGACGTATAACAACACTAAAACAAAGTATTTGTCGGTTGTTGGGACACTCTAACCGTCAAACAAGGCACGTAAAGAAAAACCTAATAATTGGCCCGGACGACTACCTTATTAAGTGACAAAGAAGACGATCTAGCACTGCTTAATAGGATAGTCGAAAACAGGTTCTTTAAAAGGCTTACTTTCCCTTACGGCTCTAAAGTTATTTTACACTCGAAACAACTGACAAAGAATAAGATCTAGCACTGGATGTTTCGAGCGTGAGTTAATCTTCACCTAAACAATATTTTACTCTCCCCTCAAACTGACAAAGAATATGATCTAGCACTGGATTGAGGTTTGAAATACAATATTGTTTTAATACCTTTTTTGTAAGTGTACCAACTTTTTCATATACTCACACAAAATACTTAAAATAGATAAATTACCAAACTTGAACACCTTTTACAATTATGATCAAAATCTTTTAATTAAAGAAAACAAAAATATAATTAGTACAAAAAATAAATGAATGACCGATCACTTCACTCGTGAATCGGGCAGCGTTCCGTCCTCCGCAACGATGGCAGTAGAACGAACCCCCATCACGTCCTTCCGGCGGCGTTTTATTCTATTGTCATCTATTTGGTCAGCATTCCCTGAAGGTGGTATGTGTGTGTGAGTTTGCTGACCAACTAAATTAAATGTTAGGTACCATCCATATTTTATTGATGATACAACACAATGTATAATAAATCTGGTTAATTTAGATTCACAAGATGTCATTAACATGAAATTTACAAATATTTGATTTAGATTTAAACATAATTTTGATTATTTGTTATTAGGTAATACATTAGTAACGATAATTTTTACAGCACACTTTAATAATATATTACTTAAGGCCATAAAAATTATGAATTTATCAGACCTAATACAACCTGATTGAAAACTACTTCTAAAATAATAATAATATATACATTATTACATTAATATATACATTATATACACTAATATATACACTAACACATTGGTAGGTACCTGAAATGAATATATTCACTCATATCAGTTACTCTAATTAAGTATCTTATACTTTTTATTTTAATACTTTTTTGTTTGTTAAATATATTTTTTTTAACTATCAAAATAACTCATAGCCCTAATTATAAAAAAAATTAAATACCTTCTGGATTAGTAGATGTAACAAAATCATTGTTCAAGTTAATACTACAATCAAAATTTAACTTATTTTTCTCATCTGTCATACTGCGGTGATCAAATGAATTTGAATTACCAGTTACTAAAAAAATCACATTATTACTTTTAATTGTATTCAAAATATAAATAATTTAAATACTACCTTCTGGATTAATAGAATTAACTAAATCATTGTTCAAGTTAATACTACAATCAATATTCAACACATTTTTTTCATCTTCCATAATGCTGTGATCAGATGAATTTGAATTACCAGTTACTATAAAAATCACATTATTATTTTTAATTGTATTCAAAATATAAATAATTTAAATACTACCTTCTGGATTAATAGAATTAACTAAATCATTGTTCAAGTTAATACTACAATCAATATTCAACACATTTTTTTCATCTTCCATAATGCTGTGATCAGATGAATTTGAATTACCAGTTACTATAAAAATCACATTATTATTTTTAATTGTATTCAAAATATAAATAATTTAAATACTACCTTCTGGATTAATATAATTAACTAAATCATTGTTCAAGTTAATACTACAATCAATATTCAACACATTTTTTTCATCTTCCATAATGCTGTGATCAGATGAATTTGAATTACCAGTTACTATAAAAATCACATTATTATTTTTAATTGTATTCAAAATATAAATAATTTAAATACTACCTTCTGCATTAATAAAAGTAACTAAATCATTTTTTAAGTCCATACTACAATTATTGATATTCAACTCATTTTTCTCATCTGTCATACTGACACTGTGATTAAATGAATTTGAATTACCTGATACTAGAAAAACAAAATTATACTTTACAATTATTGTATTAAAAAATGTTAAATACCTAACAAACAACTTTTTTTAAACATGGTATGTTTGTACCTAGGATACACCAGGGTAATGTAATTAGATAAAAAACTAAAAAGTATTAGAACTTACCGTTATTGGATTGGATTTTTATCCTTTTATTAAAAAAATTTTGAATTGAGTTTAGTTGTAGTGCTTCGTTTAATTTTTTTTTTTTCCTTTTGTTATTAACGTTTTTTAATGCACATGCATTAGTATGTCTCTCCCAATTAGTTGAGTTCATACGACGATCTCGAATACGGCCACACGTAACACAATTATTCGACATTTTTTAAATAAGCTATATAAGTTTGAACAAGATTAGGTATAGCAAAATATTTAAGAAACTTTTCACAATATCACATTGACATGATTATATTACGGGTCGTAAGGGAATGAACAATGTACTGAGAAATTAGATTAATTCAATGTTATTAACATGGGAAAAATAGAAACATAATATATAACTATTATTAGATACCCATTAATTAATAGTTTATAATTCTCTATTGAGAATTTTGGTGGTGGTGATCGTCCCTACTTGCTCGTACAGTGTATACATGAACATTACGCTTTGTAATCTGTTATGATTAAATTTTCCAAAAATTGTTAGTATTTAATTTATTAATAGATTCACACGGTCGGTCGTTCGGTGAGGTACCGTGGGCAATCATTATAAAATTCTAGATAACAATATTATTATTATTAATATATCATGAATCATGTACAATGCACAACTAGATAACGTCGTACCCGTATTAGTTCTATTTTCACATGTAGGTACTTTTACGGCGTTTTTCGTCTCGTTTTGTCGTTTTGACCTCTCTCATTCACTGCCGCGGTAACGCGGTGATGGCTGTGAAATGCTATAGCCTACAGGGCGCATTTCACAGCTCTCCGCGGCGGTAAAGGCTAAAGTCAATAAAAGTTACCATCACCTAACGACTATATAAATTAAACGCCACGTATATCCTGACCAATGACCCTTATAAGTAGTTTAAATTTAAAGTCCTTACCTCCTCATCGGTTTGTTATTTCTTAATATTTAATTATCTATTATGCCAAGTTAATCTCATATTAATCTCATGACCTTACACCAGTACACCCCACCACAACCCATTTATGTTGAGGCACAGGTTTCATAGCTATTTACGGCGCTGCTGGTTACTTAAGTGTTTGAAAAAAATGACGTGATTATGGCTGAATTGTATAATTCAACCCTGGGCGTGTTTAAGATATCATTGCTACAATGTTACTAATAGAAGCGTACCTAAGACGAGACACCGACACGGAGTGTGTATTGCACCTCGGACACCAGTACACCACATGTCCACATTAATTGCATTTCCATGTCTTGTCTTCTCTAACTCTAGGCACAGTGTATTGCACAATGTATTTACTACTTAATTTACTATTTATATATTACATAGGTGATAGGTAAAATGTGGTCAAAAGAGTCTAGAAGTCGAGCTACTGGCCCAGAGTGGGACCACCCCTCTGAAAGATTGACGCAGCTGCGTCAAACTTAAGCCCTTCGGCCCGCCACTGCCTGTATGGGCTGCTGCCTCTACAACTAAAATAAATAAAATCCAAATCTTACAAAATAAATTCTTAAGGATATGTCTCAAAGCACCATGGTTCATGAGAAATCGACAGATCCATAATGACACGGGAATACCCCTGATAAATACATGGATTAAAACCCAATTTAAAAATTTCCACGCCAAACTAAAAAACTTGGACAGTGCTCGTCATTACAATATAGGAAGAAAAACAATCAATAGACGTCTGCGGCCTCGACTTCCCCAGGACATTCTCTTAACTGACATAGAAGACTCATCATCAGAAAATGAAGATCATTATTAATATACTAAACCTTTAGTCATTATTGTATTCATAAATGTTAACACATTATTATATCACCTTCACTATTAATAATTATGTCATCAATAAATGTATAATCATTTAATTTATAACAAACAAAATTTTAAAAACTAAAAAATTGTAATAACACTAAATGTGCTGAAACATTTTATAATTAAAATAAACGAAAAAAAAAAAATCTTTAGGCCCGGTTTTTCAATCACCCAGCTATTCGTTAAATAACTATTCGTTGAATAAACCTATTCAGCAAATAAATTTCCAAATAAATCGAAAAATTATGACATTTGTTTTTCAATATAAATTTATTCTCCGAATAGTTATTTGGAGAATAAAATTAATCAGTAATAATAAAATGATAGTAATAATATGTATTAGGAGTTGTGCATTGTGGAACAAGTTGAAGAGTTCAGATCCATTGTAATTGATTGAAATGTCTCATCTGTGATAAGACAATATTATCAAAGAAAAATCTTTATATTATTATTATAAACAATAAACC
Organism: Sipha maydis; assembly: GCA_034509805.1. Classification (NCBI taxonomy): domain Eukaryota; kingdom Metazoa; phylum Arthropoda; class Insecta; order Hemiptera; family Aphididae; genus Sipha; species Sipha maydis. The sequence continues at coordinate 37,359 of JASXSY010001631.1, read as the reverse complement.
GTCATAATATTGCTATTCTAAATTTCTAAATTTCTGTATTAGGTATTCTATTATTCATTAATCATCATTATGTCATCAAATAAAACGAATAGGACAACTAATTTTTCTTTTGAGGAAAAATAACTGTTATTAAAGTATGCAATTGAAAATAAATCTGTACTGGAAAATAAGTATCCAACTCTGTGTCCTGGAAGGACAAAAACCAGTGCTGGTTAAAAATTAGTGAAGCATACAATTCAACCATATCAGGCTGTGTAAGTTCTAAATAGAAATCTAATATTCTTTAATAAATATGAATTATATATACTTTTTTTTTATATAAATAACAGCCCAGAGATGCTACAAGCTTGAGATTAAAATATGAAGGATTAAAAAGATTATTGAGAGGAAGTAAAAGTAATTTATTTAAGACTGGAGGTGGCCCTCTTGAAAATACCAGCTCAAGTGAATTAGAAAAGCAATTATACAACATAATACAATTGTCAGTTGAAGGATTACCTTCAAAATTTGATAGTGATGCTGGTCAGTCACTTTTTATTGCTAAAATATTTTTGTAATATGCATTATATAATTTAATAATTATTAAATTGACTTTTAAGTAGTTAACATAAGTAATATTGATGAAGAACATGAAGTTGAAAGTGAAATAATAGATGAATCTGCCGTTGATATGTTTGCTCAATATGATTTTGTTCTTGATAACAATAATGAAGATCTTTCAACTATTATAGTTGGCCAGTCAGATAAAGGTATTTTTATTTCTTATAAAGTTAACTTAAAAATTAAACGTTAATTATTTAAATCTCATCTGATTTGAGGTATGGAAAAAGAACCAATTGTTGAAAAGAATTGGGCACCAATTGATTCTACAAAATTATTAAAATCAACTGGAAAGCATCAAAAATTTAGTACGAGTAAATACTAAATAAAAGCTTTAAATGCATCAACCTTTAGTTTTTCTTACTTCAAAAATTTTCATTGTTATATACAATATTAATTTGAGGAGATGAAAATATTTACATTTCGTGAATTCAATAAGTTTTATATAATTTTTTAATTTTTTATGGTTCTTTGTTTGTCATTAATTTAATTATAAAATTAATTTATTTATGGCATAGTATTTAAACCTATGAAATATTTAATTTATTTCAATAGGCATGTAAGTGTATTATTTTCATTGATAGCTTCTAACATAGGACACATAACATTTTTTATTAAATCAAATGTTGGATTTTTTTTTATTTTCCATAGAGCTGAACCTTTGCTTTTATCTTTATTGTAGTCTTAGGGGTAATCATTCTCCCTATATATATATATATATACTTTTTTAAATATTTAGTTAAATCTTTATGTTAATTAATGTATTATTCACAATATTTTTTTATCTGCAGGATGAAATATTGAAGATAGAAATATGAAATCAGAGTTCATTCATTGGGTGCCGTGAATATCATGATATATTGTATTTTCCGGAGTTTCATTTTGCTGGTACGGACTGCTACATGTTGGCGGATTAATGTTTGTTAATATTATTATTTGTTCAACATATTGTTTTAATTGACATAACGATTTTATAATTTAAAATATCTCACATATTTTAGCTGCTGTAAAATGTAAGGACATCTGGCTTTAGTTAATAATGTATATTCAAATACCATTCTTACAAAACATTACAAACTTTAGTTATAAACTTTTATAACTGATGATGTAGATATAGAATCACTATTTCCTATAAAAAGTCATGAAGACTTGTTAGCGTTGGACAGCAAAATCCATGATAAAAATTTAAGGAAGTCTTTGGTAATTATTTAATATTTTAAAATATGGTTTTGTTAATATAACAAATTGACAATTTTTTTTAATTAACCCATAGGTTATTAAAATATTATTATTTATTGTGTTATGGACGTCTCCACAACCGAGTTTGTTCGTTAGTAATAAATACGTGGTGTTTAAGTTATCACTAATACTTTATTAATATAATCAATTTTAAAAGAAATTAGTTAACATGTTCAATTAATGTTACAATTCACATGTTAATATGCTTACACACTATACTATATTATATTATAACTATATCTTATTCTGGGTATAGCATACAAACAGGGGTTCACAACAGTTGGAAGGAAAGATATCAGAAATAGTGTTAGAAGAATTATGGCACGTATGTTTGACGATGCATTTTTGGTAAACTATTCCTTGTACGGTTTTAAACAATAACAATCATTTTCAAACTTGCCTTGCTACCGTTTGATTATAGATATGATGAAACAATTATTTTAAATAATAGAAACAAGTATAATACATCTTAAATTAATAAGATTTTTAAAACTTGATTACTTATTTTTTATCAACACTGTTTTGTCAATAATATTTTACTGGCACATATATACATATACATATACATATATATATATATATATATATATATATATATATATATATATATATATATATATATATATATATATATATATATATATATATATATACTATTATATGAATAACATCTTTGTTTCAGATGCATTATGACAACATATTAAGTATAAAATGCACACCGACAAAGAAATAGATGAACCATTGGGAATTTGGCTTTCACATGCTCCATACAGACTTATAGCAGCTAATAAAAATCATTCAAAAGAAAAAAATTAAATTTTTGAATTTATGATGTACACACTGTTTGTATAATTTTTACTTTAAGCAGGAAGCTCAGGTGTACTTATAAAATATAAAATAAATTATGTTTTGTTTTTACATACTATTATTTTTTTTAAAATTTTTATAAACTTAGAAAATATCAAATGTAATAATGGTTTATGATAGTGTATATTTGGTTGGCCTGTTATGTAGGCTTACACATTTACTAAGCGGTTTTACATTTATTATTATATTATCCATTCTTGTATTATTGTAAATTTTGCTCTATCTGTTAATCAAAAAAAGTTTAAAATAATAGTTTTGACAAATAATTACAATGGCAATCAAACCAAAAACAAGTAATTAAAAAAGACAGTTAATATTATTGAAATATAATGTGTAAAAAATAATCAAGTCGGTGTGCGGAACTTGGGTAGATAGGACTAAGTATCTAGAAGGGTTGATGAGTGAAGTCAGCAGGGGGGGGATTAAAATCAAGATTGTAATGTTATATTTAAAGTTACAATAATAATAATGTTTAAATATTATTACAACAATTCTGTAGATAAAAAACTATGAGAATGTTCTATAAACATTAAAAAAGATAGTTAGAATCAAATGGGAATTTTATGAAAACAATAAAAAAGTTGGTTGAAACATTACAATAATAATAATGTTCAAATACTGATAGAACAACATTTCAGCGGCCAAAAAACTCTAAGAGAATGTTATATTAACAATAAAAAAGTTAGTTAGAACCATCTAAAAATGTTTACAGAACAATAAAATTATTTTTTCAACATTTCTATAACATATTGAGAACGTAAATTTGCTATCTGGGGAGTACATGATTATACAAAAAAAAGGTTAAAATAATTTAGTGAATCAATTTATTTACCAGTTTTTAGTTTTTGAATCTTGTTGGACATAATATATGGGCTACATGAAGAATAATTAGTGAAGTCTAGTATTTTCCTTGCTGAGAAATGTTTCGGTGATGACAGTTTACCTGTAATAATATGTTGTAAGCATTTAATATGACTACATAATAAATGTAAATAATACTTAAAATTATCTAAAATTATTTATGTATATCATCATCAAAATGCATATTATGTACAAAGCAAATACTATTGTACATATTTAAAATATAACTAACTTATTTCTAAGAAAATAATGTGATTATTGAGTTTAATAGAATATTTTAAGATATTTAAATAATAAAAAAAAATTCAAGAAAATTAAATTAGATTCTCACAGATTTAATAACTACGTAAATCATTATCCAATAGTAATATTAAGTATCAGAAATTAATCTTCATAAATTATTCAATAACAATATCATCAATAAGTATTTATAATTTTAAATTAATAAAAATATAAAATAATTATAATTATATACCTAGTATAAATTGAACTAAATTAAATGGCTGGGTGAATTTAATTTTAAAGAATTAACCACGATAATAATATTTTATGACTATTCACAATATATGTATAGGTGTTAATGAAGAAAACATGATACATTTTCAATTTTTAAAAAATAACCGGTTGGGCCTTGCTCTGCTGTACAGTTGGGGGTGGAGTGCACCTCGTTTGTAGAATAGGTCATTATTACAATGGATTTGTTAAATTTTAATGCAATGATGGATATCATTGTATACGAATAACGATTCTGAACGGAGTTAATATGTTTGTCTAGGATATAATACATTGTCATTTATAAATATTGTAAAAAGAATATTTTATTTTGAAACGATAAATATATTTTTCAATTAGGATGGGTTGGCAGTTACATACAGCGACAATTTGAGTGAAACGATCTTCAAAATATTTTATTTACGATAAGTTTAACTTAATATAAACCTTGAATTAAATTTTCAAGAGTTTTTGGGCAACCAATTACATTTTATAGATGTTTAAAAAAAAAAATTTACAAAAATCGAAAATTTAAATTGTCTATAAATAAGTCAAAATACTTTGAAAACTTAACCATGTATAGAAAACGTCAATATAAAGATTTGGTGAAAATTTCAAGTTGTTGCGGTTTTTCGTTTTTGAGTTAGAGCATTTTAAAAAAATGTAATTTGTAAAAACGTGATTTTGCGTAAAATTTCCCGTTTTTTCGTAATTTTTTTATCGTTTTTTTCAATTTTTTTAAAAAGTATTGAAAAAGTTGGATTTTTGACTCGCCAAAGTACCATCTACATTCACTTTCCTTTCAGAAAAGTTGCTGTTTAAGCAAATCGAAAAAGGTGTCGTCAGACACAAAAAAAAATAATAAAAAAAACACACATCATTGTAAAACCAATAGATTCCATCACTCCGTTCAGAATCTAAAATGCAAACATAGCATCAATTTTACCTTGAATAGTATTTAATGCTGGTGAGTAAAGTGGATCAGTATCACTATCATCTGAAATTACATTTAAAAATTAATTCAAATGTATTTATTTATAATAAATATTTCTTTACCATAAATATCACAAGAATCTAGGCTCCAGAAGTTTGCAATGTCTTTAATTTGTTTATCATGAGATAATTTTCTTTTCAATTTAGGTTTATTTTTGTCATCATTTTCTTGAGAAGATTCATTTGTTGACAAATCAGATGTTATAACTATAGTTTAGCCCAATAAACCTTTTCCTCAGCAATTTTATCTGTATATTAAATTAAAAAAAAGAATATAATTAAATCAAATTGCTGAAAATTTAAAAAAGAAAGTTCATACATAAATTTTTTCCTAGTTTTCGAGCATTTAAATAACGAAAACATTTTTCATTTAGCGATACTTGATTGTCTATGCATGATCTTAAATTTTTTTTGGCCAAGCACACAATTCATTGTTAAACCAATTTGATGGGACAACTTCTACGGAATTGTCTTTGAAAGCAACAATTGACCACATTACACCATAATAAATATTTTGCCATTAATTATTTCAAAACCAATAAAATAAATTTCAAATTAAAATATAATATAAACTAAAATAAAAAATTAGGAATATAAGATTTAACTCATTATAAATATCTTAATATCTCATATGTAATCATTTTACACCCAATAGTCCTAAGTAAGTAGATTTAATATTATTTCACAATGTTATACTTCATAAAATATTATAATTCTAGATGCATATATAGTATATATCTATTATAAATGTGTATTCTTGTATGAGTATTTAGTTGGATAATACATATATATTATAATAGAATAAGAGACAATTTTCTATTTCATAATGTAAAACAAAATAAAAATAAAACCTAGTAGTAATAGTACCTAAAATTACCTATATAATAATAGTAGATACCTACCTATAGGTACTAACCAACTTTTTAGATACAAATATTTATTAAATCAATGACAAATAATTTTACACTAATTTCAAACACGTAAATAATTACCTAACATTCTCTTCCCCATCACTGAATATTATTAACAATCGGGTAAACAATTCAAATAACTTACTAATAAATAGTATTGTGGTGTAAGATCAGTTTAAAAACCTAACTATTGTATAAAAACAAAATGAAACATTAAAAGTTTGAAGATCATGTAGGTACCTACCTATTGTGTTATACATTTATATGACAACTAAAATGTTAGTCAAAATAAATACAATTGATAATTTATTAAAAGAAAATTTTATTCTAATGTATAATTATGCACATTAAAACTAAAATAAGTAGGTACATTGTACGAGCAATTTATTTTAAAAGATTACTTACACATTACCCATTGCCCATGGGTAGGAATATATTAATTGAGTACCTAATGTATAATTATTATAGGTAATAAAATAATTTAAATAGATAGAAATCAATATTTTTAAAGATTAATAATATATTATTTTACTACCTATAGTCTATACTAGTGGCGTGGTGAGCAATTTTAATGATAGGAGCCAAATATATTTTATCTATCCACCCACCCACCAATTCACAACAAGATGTATACTAAAATTGCTCGCTTCGCTCGCAACAACTACCATGTGTGAAACATATAAATATGGTAAAAAAAATTCATTTTTATTATGTATAAATTTGCATTTTTCTACAAAATAAAAAGTAGTGCAATACTGTTTATATAAGTTTTGTTTTAAACTAAATTTGTAACATTGTAAGTATACCTTATAAAAATTAACATTTAGAAACTATAATAAACTATCATTAAACTATTATAAGAAAAAATAAACAAATATATAAACTCTTAGTTTATAACATTTAAGTGTGTTTATTTTCCACACAATACATAAATAACATCTTATTGAAAATGAAATATTATACTTATTATAGTAATCATAATAATAATAAATAAAATATAATTTATAACAATATTTAAACAAAAACTTTTTTAATGCCTCACATGTAGAAAAAAAAACAAATAAATAAGCTCTTAGTGACTTAGTTTAAAACATTTAAGTGTGTATACTTTCCACATAATACATAAATAACAATTGATTGAAAATATAAATATTAATTAATAAATATTATTAATAATAATAATAATAAATAAAATAATATCATGAAGACATGAAAGTATACAGATAAAAAGTTAGTATTATGTTATATTATTTAAACAATAATTCTTTTTGTAACAATGAAGATGTAAAAGCATATTTGTTTAAAATTTCTTCTGGATTTAAAACTATATCTTTTTCACATGATAATAACATGAGACTTTCAAGTCTATTTTGCATCATTGTGGATCTAAGTCGAGTTTTAATTAATTTTACCTTCGAGAACGATCTCTCACTTGAAGCAGATGTTGTAGGAATAGTGCATAAATATTTATATGCTAAAAAAAGATTTGGGAAAGCCACAACTAAGTTATAAGAACAAAGAATTTTAAGTATTTCTGTTGCAGATAGTTTTTTATTAATTTCTTCTTCATTGTCTAATTTATTCGAAGAGTCAGAATCAGAGTTGATTTCATTTTCACTTTCAATAATTAGTTAATTATTTGATTTAATATTAGATAAATTCATACCATTATATAATTTAATAAAACTTCTTGCAAATATAGAATATTCCATTTTTAAATCATCAAGATTTAGGCTAGGAATCCAATTCTTAAGTGCAATAAAATGATCGTCGGAAATTTCTGTTCCCTCACCAGTTGCCTTTAATCTATCAAAAGTTAATAACGACAAATTAGACAAGATACCTCGAGCACCTTCAAATCTGCTAATAATAGAAGTATTTATTTGATCCAATATTACATAATAAACTTCAATTTTAAAATGGTCATAAGGATTTATTATAACTTCATCAGAAACAACTTCTCCAGCCAACAGTTTCCTACGGCGACTACGTATACTTGGCAACTCACATTCAACTAATCCAATTTCATTAACAAATGATTTTGTTTTTATGATTAAATTGTTAAAGCTCTGTTGATTTCTTAAATCAGATAACTTTTTAGCACAAACATCTACCATAGTGATTTGGATGAAATCAATAGATGAAGATTGCAAATAAATCGATAATGGAGTAGTATGAGAAAAGATATTTTCTAATAAAAATAAATTCAAAATAAATTGGAATGAAGTCATTATTCTGTAAAGATTTGATGCAGTTGAAGAGGTTTCTCTATCTGTTGAGTTAATTAACTCTTCTAATGTTTTTAGAAAGGCCAAGTATTTTTTACTTATTACTGATAATGCACGGTCATGCGAAGTCCAACGAGTGGTAGAGAAGTTCTTCATTCTACATGGTCTTTCCGAAGGATAGCATTTAGTTTGTTGCTCTAAGAATATGGCTGTTCGTTTTCTTGCTCTCATGTACGAGATCAAACTTTGGACTTCTCCAAAGAAATTTCTAACACTCAAACATTTATCACAAGTATCGACAACAACTAAATTTAAAACATGCGCAAAACACCAAACGTATATAGCATTTGGATTTTTTTCTTGAACATAAGATCGAACACCAGAATATTGTCCCTGCATGGATGCAGCTCAATCATAAGATTGAGCACATAGATTTGTTTCCCAATCGATATTATATTTAATACAGATATCACTAAAAACATTGAACATTCCTAATCCTGTGGAATCATGAGCTACTTTCATAGCAATAAGCCTCTCTTCAGTTTGACCTTCTTCATTAATAAAATGTAGGACTAGTGAAAATTGTTCTAAGTTTGAGACATCAGTAGTTGTGTCAATAATTATTGAAAATACACCAGCTTGTTTAACTCTCTTCAAAATCTCTTCTCGTACCATTTCACCCATAACGCTTAACATATTATTTTGACTGACATTTGATAAAAATGTTAATCTGTTTTTTTGTACACTTTGAATTTTGGATAAATGAGCAGAGAGCAAAGGATTATATTTACCTAAAAGTTTAACTAGTTCAAGAAAGTTGCCTTGATTAAATGAACTCCAATGTTCATCATGACCTCGAAAAGCATTATTTTGTCGAGCTAGGTACAACAAAGCTTCAAAAATGATTTTAACAATTTCTCTATTTTCCGCAATCTGCGAATTCGATACAGATAATAGCTGCACATCAACCCTTAGTTGACTTGTAAACATAACTCGACGTATTTCTGACTGTAAGTGCTCTGGAGCAGATTCATGCGCTTTGATTTTAAATGAAATATGTCTCCAGTCATTTGTTCCAAGTTTTGAAAATTGATCTTGTTTTCCATTTGGTAATCCAAACAATTTACAAACTATACAAAATATGCAATCAGTTGTAGGAGAATATGATAGCCAATTACGTTTCACAAAATTTCCAGGTGAAATTTCTTTGAAATAATATTTTTCATGAAATTACCTTAAACGATCACCTTGCTGTTTTGTAGGAAATTTACTACCACTTAATTGAGATTTGGAAGGTTGGCATGGCTCTAGAGATGCATAATGAACAAAAAGTTCATTTGATACGTTTGAGTTCATCATAGCAGGATCATTATGAAATTGTTCTAGACTTAATGTCTTTTCTAAACATTAGAAAAAAAATGAATGGATTAAAAGGTATTATATTCTAATAATAAACAAAAAGTTTAACTTTTATATTAGGTAAATACTACAAATAATAAATTAGGAAAAATGCAAATTAAAACTTAAATGAGAAACATGATTACTCACCAGCTGGTAAAATACAATGTTTATCTGATGTACCACTAGTACCAGGTATGTCTAAATCAGCAATTATATCATTTTGTTTTGTCTCATTAATCACAATTTCTATAAAAATATGTATGATCACGAATAATGAATTTAAATAACAAGCAATTAATGTAGGTATTTTATTTTTTAATAGTTACTCACCAGCTGGTAAAATATACTGTTTATCTGATGTACCACTAGTACCAGATATGTCTAAATCAGCAATTATATCATTTGGTTTTGTCTCATTAACCACAATTTCTATAAAAATATGTATGAAAATGATTTATGAATAATTAATTTAAATAACCAGTGATGCATTAAAAAATGAAAAAAATGCTCATAAATTAAGTTTTAATAACATCTATGACATACAGCTACTTACGTGAACGTGATTGTTTAAATTTTTGAAATTTTCCTTCACATTGTGTACGTTTAAAATAGTCAGAAATACTAGAAACAGTTCTTTTTACTGCCTTTTTTTTTTGACAAGATTCTTTATGGCGAGTCCAGTTGGTGCTATTCATAGAATCCCTTTTTTTATTACAAGTGGGACACAGTGAATTCATTTTTAAATGATGACAATTGACAATGTTAAACGCAAATAAATTAAAAAATGAATATTGAATATTCCACTGACCAGTGACCACTATCCAAGTCCATATTGCACTATTGCAGCAATAAGAAGTAAGAACTAATAACACTATTAACACTAATAATTAGTAGGTAATAACTAATAACTGACTGTGCAGGTTCTGGTCTTGCGGATACAAGTCGTTTCGGGGAAATGGGAATTTACGTCTGCCGATAACGATTTGTTATATTTATAAACCATTGCTTTATGTATTTATTACGCCGTGATGTAACTATCAACATAACAATTTTATTTGTATTCTTATTCTATATTATTATGAATAAACTTGCTGATATCTCAATTCTCAAGTTCATAATCATAATTATTTAGAAGCAAATAAGTAATACATTTTACAAATCTCCATTACCACCACGGTACCACCACCCCCAAAAATCAACGGAGCCGTGGCTCAAAAAAAACTGCCTCGCCACGCCACTGGTCTATACTATATACTAGATATATGATATGCTATTTGCAAGGCTGGGCAAGTTAATGAAATTTTTTAACTCAGTTAAGTTAAGTTAATTTTTTTTTTCAATTAAGTTAAAAGTTAAGTTAATAGACTTTTTTAATAAATCAATTAAGTTTAAATTAAATTAACAAATATTGTTAACTTAACTTAACTTCAATTAATAAGTTAAGTTAATATAACCTTATAATTGTGAAAACACTGAAAACGTATTAGTTATTACTTATTACTGACAAACTGCAGCAGTGTAAGCGACTGATTAAACTAGTGAGGAACTGAGGAATGAAAACTATGAACTAAGAATGTATAAATGTATATTACACCACTATAGGTAGGTAGGTATTTCTGTAGTACAATTAAAACATATTAAATGTTAAATATAAATTTATATAATAAACAAATAAATAGAAATTGTCACAATTCATCATAATCGACAATCGTACAAATATAATAAATATATAAAATATTAAATAATAAGAAATAACTAATGAGACCTAATGGCTAATAATAATGATAATAAGCCATCAAGCCCGCTATTATTACGCTATTAAACATTTAAACGTGACTTCGTGGGCTCATATAGCTATTGATAAATCTTATATTACGGTCATAGGGCGACAATGGTCTAAATGTCACATTGTATTATACTATTATTTATTATTTTGTTTTTCATTAAATCTTTTTTTTTCTAATAATATTTTCTAATATTCTACGAATTAAATTAATTAAAACGACGAAAATTCAAAATTAACCTAATTGGGAATTTTAAAAATAATACAAGTTGATTTTAAGTTAACGGATATCCTAATGAGTTAAGTTAAAGTTAAGTTAATTAAAACAGCAAACTAGTAAGTTAAGTTAATAAGTTAAAATTAACTTAACTTTTAACTTAACTTTTAACTTATTAACTCGTTAATGCCCAGCCTTGGCTATTTGTACCTACCTATTTACAACTTACAGTTGTATTAAATAAATCAAAGAATATCAAAAAACTAAAAATTGTATGTACATTATTATTACTTACCTATAAAAATAAAACTGTCGCCTGGGTATGTAGTTATTCGCAATATAGGTAATAATTATTTCACCAAACTTGAAATTAAATTATTAAAATGTAAGGTAACGGTCCAATATGCGACCTACACACTTATTCACGGCCCAATATGCGACCTACACTGTTTTACGGTCCAATATGCGACCTACGTATTAAATGTAAAATACAAATAATTTTATCTAACCTTTTTTTATTCTACTTCTCAGTTTCGTCAATAACCGTATTGTTTTAGTCCATGTTGCTATAAAACGTCTTTTTCATATCGGTCAAAAAGTTATCAAAAATGGATTTTGATTTTGACACGATCTCCACCACTCTTCTTGTAGTTGTCTACCTAGTAAATGAGACGCACCATTATTTTTAATGTTATATTTGAATTTTATAATTCTCCATATTCCTTCAATTTGTTGAGTGTGTGATCCTGTTTCCGGGTCAATAAAAAATTCTGAATGGTTAACTGTTTGATGAATATATCCATGTTGATTTAATGTTGAGTACGCTCTCCATTGATCACTATAAATTGTCGTTCCAGTTTTTATTTCATTTTTAATAATTTGTAAAAGAGTTTCTCGGTCCCGTTTTTCTACGATAAAAAATCATCGTTCTAATAATAAGTCTGGCCGTTTCCAACAAATACCAAATACCCATGGGCCTACTATACGATTCCCGTAATTTTTATTTGTGTATACTATTTCATTTTCATTAGAATCTTCGTTGTTGGAATTATTCATTTCTCTTAATGGCTGATGGTCATTTTACAGAATTACAAGTATTATTAATTTTTATTGGAGAACACAAGAACAAAATAGAATAAAATGCCCAAAACGAAAATAACCGCGATAAAGAAACATGTAGATCAACATAATCTTATCGGTAGGTCGAATAACATTTGTAGGTCGCATATTGGACCATTACCAAATGTAATTTATACACTGTACAATAATGTTATACTCGCTGTAAAAATATTACACATACATATGGAGACACGGAGACACGGAGTGCCGGAGTATACATAGGCCGCGGCTATAAAGTACGTATTAAGCAGCACGCACACCGGATACGTTCCGATACGTTCCGTCACGTCACGTCACGGTTTCCGTCGAACGAAAAGCTTTGCTTACTATATATTCTTATGAACAGGCGCACACCGGTTTCGACACGTTACGACACGTCACGTCTTGTCGACGTTAGGTGACGGATACGTTGCTCTTTAGGGCAAAATTGACAGGCGACGGATACCACTTGTCAGCTTCAACATTTCGATCTATAATCATTTTCTCTGTGTGATAAAAATTTGTATTTCATATTGATTCATTACTTTCACAAAAAAAGCAATTTCAAATTTCACATTAAAAAACTAATGACTTAACTTTTTTAAACTAAAACTTTTTTTATTATAAATATTTTTGCTTATTATTCGCTTTTGTAAAATTATAAAAAAAAATGTATTGTATTATAGATTATAATTTAATTATTAAATTTGAATGTATTATTATTAAAAATAATATGTGGCCCACAACAACTTCTACCAATATGATGTGGCCCAGTCTTTACAAAAGGTTGGACACCCCTGATCTAATATGTTATAATCAATAATAACTTGCAATAAAAAATACAAAATTGTATAATAAAATTATAGTAATAATTAAAAAAAAATATTTTTACAAATAAGATTAAGGTTATATCTGAATCCACAATTTTATTTGTCTACCTATTATATTATCTCAAATAAATGAACTTCTAATTTCTTAGTAAATTATTTAATATTTTTTTTTTTTTTTTTTTGTATATTTACAGCCGAGATCGCCGAGACTATAATAACCGGATAAGAATTCAAGCAAGGGCAATGACTAAATATAATTAGTCATTTTCTAAATATACCCTCTCTATTATCACGCCACAACCTTATTGATTTACAGTTCAATTATTCTCTCATTGACAACTCCATTGAATCACCTGACCTACTTTCGAAAATCCAATATAAAGTCCCCTCTCACAATGTTTGAAATCACTCTCCTTATTACATTCCAATTCTGTCCACTTCTTTCAGCCATAATCACCCCATGCACAGGATGCTTGGGTTGGCCAATCAACTTTTTTCTAAAAAAAATTAAACGGAAACAACGAAAAGTTAAATACGAAATTAACTGCAGTCATACACGGTGAACGGTAACAACAGTACTAACTTAGCCTTCGAGCGCTCGCTTGGGCGGCACTTACACCGCTTTTTTTGAAAAAAAACGCAGCAAACCTAAATTCGTCTGGTAAGACTTATCGCACTGGTGCGTATTCTATAATTACTTGTTCCCCCACTAGATGACAATCAAACTTTTATTACAGCTGACATCTTGTAATAATAAATTAGTAGTGAACTTGAAGTGTCGTGATAATCGTATCTCAGCGGTGATTGTACCGCCACGCGGTTTATCACGTATCAGTTTTTTCGAAAGTAAAATAAAATGTAAGTAATTATTTTGCTCACTTTAATCAGTCTCTTCCTAATACACTATCATAATAATTATTTTAATTGTTTTAGGGCATGATACACCAGACCTGACGATATTAGGTAAATTCTTGAAGAATTAGAACAGGAAGAAGGAGACGGTATATTTGATTTCGCCGAAGACCTTGTCGATGATCCAGATGATATTGATTACGAGCCAGAAGAAATTGAGGCAGAAGATCATGACAATGAATCTGAAGAAGAAATGGACGTGGTAACTGAAGTTGAGGGTTTTCGATTTTTCGTTGGGAAAGATGAAGATACTTTATGGGCAAGTGAATCAGTGGCAAAAAACCTAAAAACAAAATCGAAAAATATTGTTAAAATATTTCCAGGGCCTAAAGGAGACGCTCGACGATGTATTACTGAATTTGAATGTTTTTCACAATTAATCAGTTTTGAAATTATTGATAATATTGTTCAAAATACTAATATTTATATAGAAATAAAAAATAATGCTCACCCAGATAGTCGCGAAAGGAACTATAAATTTACTAATAAACCTGAAATATTGGCGTTTTTGGGAGCTTTGTATCTGTTGTCTGTAAAACGGGGAAACCGAACAAATTTGTCTGAATTTTTTACTTCAAATGGGACTCACAATATGACGGGCAAACTTCAATGAAAATCGTTTTTGGTTTTTGATGAGTAGCATCCGTTTTGACAACGTAAATACTAGACAAGAGCGTATGCATAATGATAAATCGGCACCAGTTCAAGATTTTTTTTCCGACTTTATAAAAAACTGTCAAAATTCATATTTACTTGGTGAGTTTGTTACTGTAGACGAGATGTTAGTTGCCTTTAGAGGAAGATGCAGTTTTATTCAATATATAGCGAAGAAACCCGCCAAGTACGGGATCAAAATGTATGCATTATACGACGCACGCAGTTTTTTTACGTACAACATTGAAGTTTACTGTGGCCCATTTGCAACGTCTAACAAGCCTTATGATGTAGTGGTGAGATTGACAAACCCAATCAAAAAATCAAATCGCAATGTTACTACCGATAACTACTTTAGTAGTTACCCACTTGCAGAATATTTGCTTACAAATGGTTTGAATTTCTTAGGGACCTTAAAAAAAAACAAAAAAAGAGATTCCTGATGAATTTATTGTTGTGAATACTAAACTGGTACCAGGAAATTATTTATTTGAAGCACAATATGATAAGACTTTAGTTTCTATGGTTACAAAAAGAAAAAGTTGTATTAGTTATTTCGACTATGCATGATAATAACTTTACGAACATAGAAACTGGAAAACCATATCAAATCATGGACTACAATGTTACAAAAGGGGGTGTTGATACAGCGGATCTCATGAGTGCAAGATGCTCTACATCTAGAAATACAAGAAGGTGGGCAATGGTCGTTTTTTACCGACTTCTCGATATTGCTAATATAAATTCTTTCAAGATCTTTCAGGCTAATAATCCTAACAAAAAAATTATCAGGAGAATATACACCTATAACTTAGCACTTGCGCTTATGGAAGAAAATCTAAAGCACAGAGCTACACTGTGGAATCTTCCTCAAGATCTACAAATTTTCTTAAAAAATACAAAGAAAATTCTGCAACAGAAAATACTACGTCAACACGAGTTGGTATTTGCCAGTGGCGTTCGCAGGATTTTTCAATGGGGGGGGGGGGGGGGGGCTCGAAAATAAATAATTACTCAGTTGTCACTGGTTTATAAGTTTGAATAATAAAGTGCATTTATATTTCTTAATTAAATTAAGCATAAAATAGAAAAAAAAATGTATGAAAAAAGAACTAACAAAAAATATAATAACAAAAGTAATGAGCAATAAAATATATTTTTATTTGGTCCAGTCTGCTAATTGTAGTCGTTTCGGTGATGTTTTTGAAAATTGTTGTATAATTTCAAATTCGGTTATATTTTCTTTTTTATTTATATTTGCTAAAGCTAATCCATTAAGACGTTCTTCTGTCATGGTTGATCTTAAGTAGGATTTCAAACGTTTCAATGTTGAAAATGTTCTTTCTGGTGTAGCAGAAGTAATTGGCAAAGTGGCAAATAGTCTTAACAGCACCTGGATGTTTGGTAATAGATTTGTACAGTGAGGTAGTGTATCAATAACTGATTGTGGTTTGTCATCATTATTATACCACTGACATCTCCACATATGTAGTTCAGCTCTAAGACATGAACTATCACTATATGTAAGATCTTTATCATAAATCATAGCTGCCTTTAAAATAGAGTCATCATCATAAAAACTAAAATTTGATGGAATCAGTCCTTCTAGAGGCATAACATCAGATAGTCTATCATCAAATCGTGTATGCAAAGCTTGAATTATATAATCAAGAAATGGCAAATACACTGAAATTTTAAAATATGTTTCTGGATCGGTTACATTTATATTGACTCGATGAGTTTGTCGTCCACAAACTCGTGGCATACTTATTTCGACATCAACTTTTGCTGCAAATTCAACAATATCTTTAAACATTTTTTTAAAATTAACATCTGCATTTTCTCGAAGTTCCTCTAATGCGCATCGAATCACCATTATATCAGACAATGCCTTTGACAAATCTTGCTGCTTACTTTGCAATGATATACTAAGTTGCAATGTATATGAAAAACCAGTAACAGTGACTTCAAGTGACACTAAAAAATCACTTTTCATAATAGAATTTAAGTACAATGTGGCTTTGCACGAAGTTTCAAGATTAGTATCATTCTGTAGATCTTCAAGTGCATGAACTAAGTATATGTATAAACTCTTAAATGTTATTAGAGCATCATGACGTTCCACCCACCGAGTTTCACACAGTTTCTTTAATTTCATTTTTTTACTTTGTTCAGAATTACTAGTTGTGTCCGCTTCAATAACTGACTTTAGTTTATCAGCTCTTTTTGCAGATGCACTAAAAAAAGTAGCAACACAAGACACAATTCCCAACATATTTTTAATAGATGGAACATTACAAGCTTTAGACAAAGGTTTAATGAATGGCTCAAACAATGTGTGTAGAAAGCAAGTGGTTGGTCATTTTGAATTAGAGCTTGAGCACCATTATTTTTCCCCGACATATTTGCACCACCATCATATCCCTGCCCTCTGAGGTTATTTATACTTAAGCCAATATCTTTAAGCTTATCTAAAATTGAATTTTTTATTGCTAAACCTGTTGTTGAGTTCATTTCAACAAAACCTACAAAATCTTCTCGTATAATCCAGCAAGATGTATCTACATATCTTATACACACAGTCATTTGTTCAATTGTACTAATATCTGTCGTTTCATCCACCAGTATTGAAAAAAATTTACATTTTTTGATTCGTTCTACTATTTTTCCTACTATCACATCTCCAACCGCAACTATGATTTCATTTTGTATTCTAGAACTGATCATTGTACAATTTTTTGGTGAAGTTTCAATGTGGTTCAGAAGTGCTGTATCACCAGATTCAACTCGAAACGAAAGAAGACGAAAGAAGTGCACGAAAAACTCCTTGTTCGCCATTCAAACACTTACTTCTAATTTCACTTGATGACAAAAAACCAGATTCTCTATGCCCACGTAATGGCAAATTATTTCTTGCACAAAATAGAATTGTTTTTATAATTGGTACAATCCTCTTTCGATTGCTTTCAATTACTTGTTGTTTATGTTTATCAAGAAGAACGTCAACAGCTTTACTACCTCCACTTTCATAATTTATTAAAAAGTCATTTGCTCTTTGTACTGACAGAAGATGGTATTCCTTTTTTTCATGGTTTTTGAATTCATTAATGGCATCTTTAAATTTCACCATGGGTTCAGTAACCAATTTTCCCAAACGCTGAAATATAATATAATATGTTGTACGTTTTAATATTTAATTTTCTAAATTACCATATTTATTGAACAAGCTTTATTAATTATTTTAATATTTTAAATGAGGATTATCTAAATAACTATATAAAAAAAAATGGTATTTGATAGTGTTAAAAACCATAGTTATTAAGTAAAAGTTTCATGCATTATTTACCTGATTTGCTATTCCACCACCAGAAAAAGCAAACAATATACATTGTTTACAGTATGCGCCTTCTTTTTGATGACTATAGGATAGCCAAGGAAATGTTGTTAAATATTTGTACTGAAACTTCCTTTTTTGCTTTCCTTCTATCTTCTCTGGAAATGCAAAATCAGGTTTGATAAAAAGCAAGCAATATCATTTGTATAAATTTGTAAAGACTAAAAGCAAATATCAAGAATAATTTAATAGTAATTAAGGATATTGTAAGGAAATTCTATTGAGTATTAACTGTATTTATTTAAATAGTTTGGTAATTATAGTACCAATGTACTATTAAAAAAAAAAAAAAACCAATAGGCAGTAACCCATTAATATTTATAGCAATAAGCCAATAATTAAATGAATATTAATTAAATGTTATCATAATATTATGATACATAATAGTATAATACATAAGACTAATCTTATCTACCTATATGGCTATATAGTATATATCTATAAATATATTTGTGTATTTGCATAAGTAGCATTATTAATTTTCCCACTGTAACTAAGGATTACAGGTTATTTTAATCAATGTATGATTTAATAACTATTTAATGAAGAAGTCATAGGTAGTAATCATACATTATAATAAATAATATTTAACAATTAACAATCAAATTATTAATTAATACATACCAAATTAATAGAGGTAGATGTAGAATTAGTTGTAGATGTGTTGTGTGCCACATGATTAGACATAGATTTAGAATCATTATAGTTATCTTCAGTAGTAGACACAGAATTAATGCAATCATCCTATAATTGTTATAATAAAAGTTCATATTTGTTTAATTTTTTAAATATATAAATTACATTACTTACAGTTTTTTTTTTCTTCGAACTGAAAATCGAAAACAAACTTGTCCTTTTTTCTGACATAATGAGAAATTTAAAAAATGAAATGGTATTGTCAAAACTATACAACTTACACTTCAAAACGATTACAAAAAACGTTTACAAAATACCTCGACAGTAGACACACAAGAGAAAAAATCGGATTGCTGTGCAAAAAAAATTACATAACCAAAAATATTTCTATAAAGCTATATTATATTATATTATAAGATTATAATTATTATATTATAATTTATATATAACTCGGGCATCGGAATAACGTACGATGCTTGGATAGACGAATAGTGTTGCTAACATCAGTTCAATTCTTATCATAGATTATAGATTTATATGGACTGTGGCACGGCTAAAAATAGTATCTTCAATCGTGTTTACTGACTATGGAATGTATAAAAATATTATCTATGAACCTTACCCAGATAACAAAAAATAGTTTTTTCGATGTCAAAAAAATATTTTATTTTTAATGATATCATTATATAAATGTTACAGTTTCATTATATTTGCATTAAAAAAATGTTATTTCATTGTTTATATAATATTATTTGGCCAACAGTTTGAGATTTTATAAACATCAAAAATAAAATATTAATTTATCATTATTTTTGATATATTTTTAGAATAATATACAAAGAATGTTAGAAAAACATTTATTATAGTTATTAAGAAAATATATTATTTTAAACATTTCATAATTATTTAACTAAAATTCTATTTAAATAAAAACTTAAAAATATAATTTTCATCATACCTATATTTGTGTTTATTTTGGTACAAATATGTTTAATAGATAATAATAATATGTGGACTGTGGAATTTTATGTTTTTTTGTTCTATATATAATTAATTCTAAACACTTTTTAATAATATGATTTTTGTATACTTAAGGGATAAGTGAAAATATACTTTCATTGTTAACTCCATGGATTTATATATTAGACCAGGTCATCACTGAAATTAAATATAATATGAATAATTGTGCATTCAAATTTAACATCAAAATAATTTTGGTGGTCTCCATTATGCATGTTATCACTAATAATTAACTTTTTCAGAGACAGACTATTTTTTTAAAGTTATGATTACAATAATGTAAATAGCAGACATTTTAAAACTTAATTATAAATAATATAATGTATGTATGTATGTATGACGACCAAATACATTAATATTACATTTTTTATTTTATATATGGATAGATTTCTTACACAATTATAATGCAATAAATTAAACACTGATTTTCAGTTATAATACTACTTTAACAGCAATTTAATGATAAAATAATTTTTTTAAATAACAAATTTTAATATTTTAATTATATTGTATTATCTACAGCTTGAATAATTTTAGTTTTAGGATAATCTCTGAATTTAGCACCGGAAATGAAAATCCTTAGAGGTGTCTCAACTTCAATAGTATCATATTTATTGAACTTTTTCATAAGCTTGATGGAGTCTGGAAATAATTAACAAAATTTTTATAGTAATTTATAGTTAGGTAAATATTAGTCAGACAGGATAATGGAAATTAAAAGATAAAAATAATAGTTATTACCAAATATCACTGAACATATTGTTAATGTGTAGAACACCTTTTTTCCCTTTTGTCCTTTATAACTAAATACATTGAGAAGTACATCTTTAAAACGGAATCTCATTATAGCACGTACAGTACTGGGTAAGGAATCCTTTGCATATCGTTTCAGTTCCAAAGTCTGCAATATAATTTTATTTTATTAAAAAAAATAATGTCATTATCTTTCATGTAAAGTAGTTATAATAATAACATATTATGTTTTATTACAATATTCTATTATTATTATTGAATGATATTTAAATAATGAAAAAATACCTATTGTACAAATTGCAGATAGATACCTAGACAAAATAATAGTTCCCAAATAATCAAATGAATAAAATTATCAATATTAATTTAGGTACCTATTATAAACTTACAATTTTTTTTCTGAATTCTGGATTAGAAAGTTTGGTTTCAAACAACGACAAATCTTCTTCATTTTCTAATGGAAGGATTTCAAATATTTCTTTTTGAAATGTATCCTCATCAGTAAACAGTTCACCAAAACCATGCACAGTTTTTTTTAGATTTATTTGTTAAATTATCAATTTTTTCTGATAGAGACATAATATCATACTTGATATTACATATAGTACGGTTCATTTTGTAGAGAAATTCTAAACATATCATATTATAGGTAAACATTATCATACAATATATTATATATAGTCTTAAAATTACTAAAAAATAAAAATGTTTTAAATTTATACATATATTTTATATCTACCTAATACTTTATCTTTTTGAACAGATTGATAGTCTAATGACAAGTTTGTTCCTTTTCCATTTACACTAATACTTTCTATTTGAAGTGGTTGAAGAGATTTAGGTATATTTTCTTCATTTGTCACTTTAAATGGGGAAGATGATGTAAAAATTACATTATTCAATGGAGACTCTGGACCTAATTTAAAAATGTATTTATATCAAATTAAAAATAATTATTTTATATTTTATACAATAATGAACTATTTTCTAATATGTGTTGGGACTCAGTTAAATTAATATTTATACAACTTAAAATGTTTTAAATATTAATTTTATCATACTAAGTATTTTTTTAAATTAATTTTTTACTAACTTTTCTGCATTTTTGAAGATTCTGGTAAATTATGTTCTACATAACACAACTTTCTTTTTACATTTAATGTCCTACTAGCAATTTCATCTGTTTGTAATTTTGAATGGATCGGTATATCTGAAATTAAATTACAGAAATGTTATACAAAATTGGATTATTATTAATTGGTTAAATATTATAACTCTAGAATTAACAATGATTGTTAATTACCATTCACAGCCATAGATGGTTTCAAAGAATCCATTAATGTTGTACTGCTATCTTCTAATTCAACTTAAAATACAAAAATGACACATATAGTACTTAATTAGTTTTTTTAATTATTATTTATTATTTATGATTTATTAAACATTACTTGAACCATCACAGGAAGCTGGACTCCACAATTCCGTATCAAATACACTTTTCTTTTTTTCAATTTTCTTTCTTTTAATGTTTTTTGAATAGTATAAGTTTTTATTTGCTTCAGATAAATCTGTTGTTGATAGATCCGAAGTGTTTTCTGATATTTTCGCTTTGTTACGAGCTATTGTATAAGTGTCTGAAAAAAACCAAAGTATTACTATTATAAACATAAATTGTATGAAAAAATGTATATATATATAACTAATCATAGGTATAATATTGTAATATTATATATGTATATAAATATGCAGATACAATACAAATAAACTATATAATGTGTGATGTATCAACACATATAATATTATTAGGTACCATATTTTAATAACAGCATAACAAAGTTTTTTTATTATTATAATCAAATATACAATAGGTACTTAAAATAGTTCTTATTATTCAATTTACGCACTTTTAAATAATCAAATTCGATTATGTTTGGTAGTGCTCTGCGCTCTATCAGGTTTTTAGCATTTTTTCTAGGCCAAGCACATTTTTGATTTTTGTACCAATGTGATGGTACAGCTTCAACTGAGTTATCATCTTCAAAAAGTACTATACACCACATAGTATATAATAATTAAACAAATTGTAAACAATTTGGTCCTGAAAAGCTGAAAACAAAATAAAATATAATCTTTGTTGGGCACTTAAGTTTATTTAAAATTTAACAAAAAATAAATAATATATGTATAGATAGGTATATAATGATTTGTATACAATTAAAACACATATACATATAAAATATAAATTACCAATAGTTTTTAGGTATTTCTTAATACAATAAAATTCAAGCCTATTAATTAAATATAATAAATATTATACTAAACAATTTTTTGTAGAATGAATTAATGGTAATGCTAAAAAATTGTTATTAAATGGCAAAACTATCATTTTCTTTTTTATATTATTAATGGTATATGTCACATAATTATCTGATAATTTTTTAACAATATAAATATTTAAACATGTTGATTCAATAGGTTTAATGAATAATGGTTGTTTGTTTTCAAATTGTTTACATATTAAAATAATTTCTTTAGTATCTTTGTTTTGAATTATGTTAAAAACTTTTAAAATATTATGATCCTGAGTAAAAAGGTATGAATCAGCTTCAATGCGAGTTTTAATACTCATTGTTTCTAATATTATGGTACTAAATTGATCTCCTTTCTTGTTATACTCTAAAACAGGGCCACAATTGTGCAATCCAGCCAACCGGTATGAAGAGTTATTTTGTTTTTTTTTTTTTTTTTATTTTTTTTTTTAATTATAATTTTTTTTTTTTTTTTTATAATATTTTTTTTTTTTTTTTTTTTTAAAATAATTTTTTTTTTTTTTTTTTTTAAATGGAAATGCCGAACAACTATCCAACGATCCAAATCGTTCATAATCTTCAGTAATATGTGTTAGACCATGAATGTTGTGCGAGATAAGATGACGGCCATAAATTTTTTCAAAATCTTTAACAAAATTATCTAATAGTTTACGAGAAAGGTTAATATAATTCCCATAATCAGGACTCAATAAAATTATCATTGACACACTTAGACTAAAAAAATGTTTCCATTGTTCATTTTGTAAAACAGGTTTTGTTACAATTGTACCAATATAGAGTAAAAACATTCTATATTCAGTCGCTTTCCAACGACTAACTTCAAGTAGTGTTCTAGGTTTTCTAGCAAATTCACAAGGTATATGAATTTTCAATTGTTCTAATGCTTTAGACATTTCGTCAATTTTCCACGAAGGATATCGGATTCCAATTGGTCCTTTGATCCATAGCATAATAAGTTTTCGAACAGTTCCTAGGCACACCAAATGCATGTAGTCTAAAGAAAATGTATTCACAACATCAAACATTGGCAATGTTGCCAAAAGAGAAGTGTTGCCGACATGATGTTCTTCTTGTGATTGAACTAAATAATTTTGATGACTTCTTGTTGGTGGACATCTTATAGGTCGCGTGTATGGAAAACAAATTCTATTGGCCAAATATTCTCCTTCTATTTCACATTTTGAGCAGGAATAAAACCCTGAATGACCTTTTATTTTCAAGATATATGATTTTGCAGGAGCATCACAACACATAGTTCGGATAGAAAAATTATACTTTTTATTATCAATATGAAGACCATGTTCTATTAAAAATTTAGATTCATCAATGAAATCTTTGATAAAATCATTGCTATCCTTTGGTTTTTCTTTTCCACAATATATTCCAATTGGAAATACATTATTATAATCATTGTTAGGATATATGTAAGCTAGTATCGGCCAAAACTGTTCGGAATTACTTTTAAATAGTGGCAATCCGTCAATTCCCACAACTATTTGAATATTTGAATTATTTTTTGAACATTCCAATATATTTTTTTTAATACCATTGGCGACACCAAAATTATGATATTTACCAGGCTCTACCACACGTAAATTAGGTTTTCCAGTATTGGAGAACATTATAGTTCTGGCATCTTTAGGCATAGTTTCAAAGCAACTATGTTGTCTTAGTATTAGTAATAATTTACTTAGAGCATTTTGAGGAATATTAAATGTAATGGCCCATTGTGTAATTAAGGAAATTATAGAAGATATTTTATTGTCTTTGTTCCATAAATGTATATCATCATCTTCATCAGTTTCAGATGATAAATATTTTATTTCATCATCATCAGATTCATAAATTGGTTCTTCAGTTAGTTTCATAGCATTTTGAGGTTGATTTTGGTTTAAATTTATAAAAGTTTTACTTTCATGTGAATTTGTTGGCAAATCAATCTCATCTAAACTTTTTGATTGTGATTCACTTTTATTAGGTACAATTAAAGAAGAAGAAAAATCATAATTGACCACCATAACATCTTCATTGATATTAATATTCTGTAACTCTTCTTCTACTCTTCTTCGTTTTGTTCGACTACTTAGATTTGATTTTTTTCGATATGACATTTTATCTGAATAATATGGAATTCCAGATTTCATACAAATTATTGTATAATTTATAGGTATAATTAATTATTTTATTTAAATACAATATTATTAAGTAGGTACTATATTATAATAATATATAAAAATTAAATTAATTTAATTTCAACCTTTTTTCAATTAATAAAATAATATAATAGAGTAAGGCTGAATTGATATTATTTTATTAGGTAGGTATCATTAATAGTTATTACTAGGGCTGGGATTTATATGTAATAATAAACCAAAAATATGTACATATATATGTAATTAAAATAACCAAATATGTAGTATAAAATAAAAAATATGCAATAAGAAAATTTTTAAATTATGTTAACGTGTAAAATTAAAATTAAATTCTAAATAATTTTTTAATGATATATAATTAATTGTTTTTAATTTGTAATCAATTTAATTTAAAAATATAAAATTTAAAGATATTTTCACAGCAACGCAAATGCAAGTTCTGCACTGTTGAAAATGTTTAAACATATTCTGTCTAATAATTGTTGAATATAAAGTATAGGTAATCTAAGATCATTAATGTATTATAGTTATCGAAAAGAAACAAATAAACTATAATCAAGTTATTAATATTTAACTAATACTTTCATAACTTATTTCCTATATGACTATATGCATTATTCACTTACAATTTTTACAACTTCTACTATTTAACCTAACCTAACCAACTTAATTTATCACGTTTTAGTATAAATATGTATTTACATACAAATCCCAGCCCAAAAACTGCTATATTAATCAATACAGAATATTATACAATATTTTTAAATGTGTTGGTTAGGAAATATTTAAATGTAATTTAGAATTCTATAAAACTATTTTAAACACTTACATTTGTATATATGTACTATGAAAATTATACTTACGTAAGTACCTTAAAATATTAACTATTTTATGATAAATATAATATAATTAAAAGCAGTTTATTATTATAATAACCATGTTATTAACATAATATACTCATATAATGAAAAATAAATGAAGATTATATTTTATAATATCCCACACAGCATTTGGAAAATTATAATATTTTCAGAATATTTTTTAATGATAAATAAAATAATGTTTATTGAAAAATATTGTTTAAATACGATAAAAATATTTAAATAATAATATTTGTTAAAATATTGCTAAAATATAATAAGAACATTGTCAAAAAAATATTTTTTTCAAATAACTGGACAGCTTTTAAGAAATATGATGAAAATACGAGTATTTCTCCATTAACTCACATAAATATTTTTTTGCTATACTCAAGAGGTTGTCTGACAATAATATTACTACTTTTAAGAAATATAATTTAAAAAAGAACTCCTAGATTGGGTGAGACTTCTAGGTAGAGTTAGACTCCTAAATTGAGTGAAATATAGAAATGGGTCTATTAATCTTGAAACCAATGTACTGTTGTGGACTAATGGTGACCCAGTTAGAATAATCATGTTCTAAGTATGAATAATACACGGATGTATGTGTAATCGAGTACCCATAGGCCACCACGGTAACTTCCGGTCTATGTGTCGCGCGCCGGCCATTGTAGGAAAGTGACGGAGAGTCTGAACTGACTACTCTTATGAGTAATTCAATTTTATCGGTTAGGTTCTCGTCTCTTATATTCTTTAATGTTCAAATATTTTATAATTATTTATGTAATAATTGCTGTAATATTGATTATATTTAGTTAAATAAACGTTAATGATATTAACTACAGGTAGTTGTAGGGATGCAACAGTACCACTGCTTTCGAAAAAACAATTCTGACTGAAACAGGTCGAATGAATCAGTTTAAAATGTATAAATTTATTAAATTAAACCTTGCGAAAAATATACTAACTAGATAATATTTCCCTAAGAAACGCGTGCAATTTTTTAAAACTGGATTACTTTAATATAATTTATCATGTACACACACACAAAAAGTTAGAATCATTTATTAAACGGGGATTCTTACACAAAAAAAAATATGTATATATATACCTACATAGTCTTGATTTTAATTTTTATTTAAATTTTAAATACATTTAAATAAAATAAAATCTCTTGAAAATGTTCATATTAGTATCTTGTAAAAATTTCAAGTCCCTCCGATTATTATTTATTGAGTTAGGTACTCGGTTAGGTGCGTTGAAAAGTAATAATTGGAATTGGCATTTCGAAAATGTTGAGATATTCTCAAAAGTACCAACTAAACAAAATTTGCTATTCAAAACAAATTGATGATCAGATAACTCTTTTTAGGAGAAAATTTGATCACATCCACAGAAAAAAAAAAGAAAAACACACATAGTAAAATCATTGATAAAATTGGTTCAGATTCTGATAAATTTCTTTCAAACAATTGTAAACTGTTGAAAAAAACTATTAGTAAGTAAAAGTAAATATTTTATATTTTCATGGTCTGTATGTATTATGTATAACATTTTTTAACTAAGCTTTTGAAATAATATCCATCCTTGTTTTAGGTTCTGATGAGGATGATCTTTTTGTGGTAACATCGAAAATATCAAATCTAAAAAAAGATAATTTAATGCCATCTCAATCTGTAACTCAGGAAT
Source organism: Sipha maydis (assembly GCA_034509805.1). NCBI lineage: Eukaryota > Metazoa > Arthropoda > Insecta > Hemiptera > Aphididae > Sipha > Sipha maydis. The sequence continues at coordinate 9,438 of JASXSY010001631.1, read as the reverse complement.
TTAGTAAATATTGTTTCATATTATATTGTTTAATGCATTTCTTCCAAATATTTATATAAGTAGTAAGGGTTTGTAAAATATATACTCATCTCCTAATGCCATAAATTAAAATTAATAAATTAGTTCAATATTATCTTTGGAATATTACATTTGGAGTTATAATTGTTGAGAAGAATATCAATAATGTTTTTATATTTAAAAACGCTTTTATCACATTATATAAAGCCTTTATTTTTCATGATTTTTATAGGTGTTAAAGATTATAATTCTCAAAATAATAATAGGAAGGTGAATAAAATCAATTTGTTTCTAGATAGTCCAAAAATGTTTAGTCCTGTTCCAAAAGCATGGACTGTAACTCCAGCTAAACATCAACCAGCAGAAACTCCTAAACTTATTCAGTGTAAAAAGAAGTTGGACTTCTATTTTGAACCAAATGAAACTAAGAGCATCGAATCTCAGTCAATTATATTAGACAATATAATTTTAATTTTAATTTAGTCATATTATACTCTGTTGATATGGTTATTGAATGATTATTATATTTGTTAGAAATAACCGATAAGATCAAATGCACCAAGACTCCAACAAATGATCAGTCCAAAGATATAGTATCTACAGGTATAAATAAAAATGGTTATTATTGCCCGTCCCACTAATTAAATTTGATTATTATGATATTCTAAGCTTAATTAGATATTTTCTTGTACTAAATGTAATTTTTTTTATTTTTTTACGATTTCATATTAAGAATATGTCTGCTATCCACTTACTTAAAATTATTTATTTTATATTTCTTAATTTGAAATTATGATTTATATATATATATATTATATAAAGTTAAAATAATATTTATTTTATAATGATAATATACATTCTTGTATCATATATTGATAACTATTAAGTAATAAATATAATTTTTAATATTTTAGATGTGACAAATAAAATATATCGGATGATAGTTTCCATAAAGTATGATATCAAGGAAATTCTTAACAGATTGGATCGTTTAGAAAAGGACAATGAGGCACGTAATAATATAGTAGAAACTATTGGTAATATTGACAAACATAATGAAGTACTATGGAATTTTCCTATCACTTCATTGGATGAGTTAATTTTATTTGAAGAAAAATTACAAAACCAATCTTTTCGATTAAGAATGGTATTTATTTTGTTTATTTCTTTATTATAATTTTATGAATATTAGTAACCATGGTTGAAACCACTTTTATTAATAACACATTTTATTTTCTATTAGATTAAAGATCTTAGCTTAATGGTGCGCAACTCATTATCTGAGACAGTACGTCAAATACTCTCCAGAATGTTTTTGAATTCAGTGTTGGCTGAATATTCATATGTTCGGCAAAAAAAGAAATTACCATTTTCTGTTTTGAATTCATACTCAGTAATATTTGGTAAGACATTTTTAATTGATTATTTACTGTAAATATGTATTGTAAATTATCAAACATTTTAAATAAATAACCGGTTAGTGGCATTCGGGGACTGCCGCAATAAAGCTATTGCATATTAAATAAATAAGAAGTTGATATAATTTTAAATTTTTTTATTATTCTAGTTACTCAGGAATTTGTATCATAGCAACTACGATATTCCATTAATTACGGGATTCCACAGGTAGTGGTCACGCTTTTTCGTTACGAAAAATTATTTTTCAGTCACTACACCAGGCCTGCGATAAAAGCTATGCAATAGCTTAAAAAATCTTTTTTTAACTTATAATTCATAAACTTTAAAATAAACATTAATGATTAACACAAAAAAATTTAATAATTTCAGTTCCTAAACGTTTCTCTTATTAAATTTGTTGATAAATAACAATTTCTAAAACTATATAATATAAAATCACTTAAATATATTCATGAATTTTTAAATTATTTAAATTTTATTTTATTTTTATTGGTAGATAATGACCCATTACTAATGAGGATTGCTGATTAGGTTGATTGATTTTATTGTTATGCATTTGTATTTGTACTTAATGAAGATTATAATTTCATGTTATTATATTTTGTAGATGCGATAAGAAACATAAAAAGATTTAAAGATACACCATCATTAAATATAGAAAAGCCACTAAAAGACTATTTAGCTGGAGCGAAATTCCATGATTTAAAAACAAAAAAAGCAGTTCCAATTGTATAGTATATAATGCTCTAGAATAATATTGTATAATATATGTTTTTTTTCTTATAATGACTTTAAAACATTTAATGTCTAAGTTATATAATTATTAAGGTAATAATAAATATATTATATTATGTTACTTACTATTTGTGTATTTATTTCCATCGTACATATTATGTATTTTATTAAAATCATCTTGATTTTTATTAAGTAGAGGAATATTAAATATGACTATCGAGTCACTCTGATAAATTGTCATATGGTACCAGTAAGGTTTTACGATATAAAAGTGAATATTTCTAAGAAAATGAGATGGTTGTCAAAATATTTTTAGATTATTATAAAGTTCGTATTTTGAAAATATTAGAAATCAATATTTCAAAAATATATGAATAAAATGTTAAATAAATCTTATTATAAAATATTCTCAAAATGTGAACTTCTTGGTCAAAAAATATTACTAAAATATTTTCTAATTATTAACGCAACTTTTTAAGAATGATTTAAAAATATTTTGACACTCATATAATTTTCCTAGAAATATTTTTCGTATGTTTAGAAAATATTTTAATGCTGTGTGGGATTATATTAATTATCTATGTATATTTACTTACCAACAACTATCTTGCGCTTGTCAATTTAAATTGTAATACACTATAGTGTATTATTATAATAATTAATAGTAATAGATATCTATTAAAAAATTAAAAGTACTTTTGCAATCACTGAATCACATAAGACAAAGAAACCGTTTAGTGCGCGAAACGTTACAGTCAACCCGTCGCGCGTCGTGGCATCGTCTGGTTTAAAGATTTAATACATAGAGTAGATGCGTTAATATAGTATTACTCTATGGTTTATAATAATTCACAAATTGAAAATTCTGATTTCTGTTTGTAATCAATGATAAGATTAAAAACATGATATTATTGTTGTACCATATATTATATAATATATATATATATTATTAGGTTTATACTTTATATTCTGTGTCTATACTCTATAATACACTCTATACCTATACTAAGTAAACTCTAATATTGTTATTATTAATAGATGGTTCGTGCAGCTGCGGGCGTACATTGGGACAAACCCAATAATAATAACTGCTAAATGACAACGCAGTAATATATACCTATATTATAATATCTGTATATTCGATACATTATAATATAATATAGATATTATTATTATCTTTAAAAATGTCTATGATAGAATATCACTGTTATGGGCCTCCATACATCATATAACATATTATGACCACATGTATATTTAGAATACTGAGAATAATGATATAAACTTTATATTAATCATAATTATGTGCCTGTCACACCTAAAAATAAGTATTGTAAACTAATAAAGTATATTAGAACTATAAAAGTAGATTCAGCAATAAACCGTGTGCAGAATTTCCACGAATAAGGTATCATCGTATAAAGTCATATACCTGTTCCTGGAAATTATCAAATTAGCAAGGGCAACGAGTCCACAGTATCATAAAAAGGAATTAAACCAGATAACCAGGTGCGGCATTTCTACAAAGCCAGCATCACGTAAGGTCACACACCGATTCCTGGAAATCACCAAACAACCGGGTGCAGCTTTCCAATGACGTCAATCGAGCCATATAAAATATGGTCCGAATCAACCACAAATCAGATGAGTTCTAGTCACGGAACTGCAAGCAACTTCACGTCACTCTGTTTTATGAATTGTTATAACACTTTGAATTATTTAAATAAACGTATTGTAAAAGTTAAAGTCTCACATTTTATTAAATTAAAATTCATCATCGACTGCACAAATTGAAATCTAGCCGGTGGCACGTAACAATTGGCGCTGTGGACAGGGTTCTTCAAAAAGAAATATTTATATTGTTTTTTATTTAATAAAAAATTATATAATATTTTACGGAGGCAGTTCAATTCAATTCGAATCACCGAGAGAAGAAACTGATCACTTTTTCTCCAACTCCGAAGGAAGAACATACACTCCATTGTGCAAAATTTCAATTTCAAACAGTCAGAAGATGTCTTTTGGATCGTCCAACTCCGCCTTGTTGTAAGAATTATTATGTTATATTATATTATTGAAGTTATATTGGGAATTATTATTGAAGTTTATATTGGGAATTATTATTGAAGTTTATATTGTGAATTATTATTGAATTATTATTGGGATTACTGTTGAATTATTATTGAGAATTATATTGAGATTTATTATTGAGAATTATATTGAGATTTATTATTGTGAATTATTGAGAATTATTGTGGATATATATTGAGAATTTTATTGTGAGCATTATTGAGATTATTATTGAATTATTATTGAGATTATTATTGAATTATTATTGAGAAAAATTATTGAAGTTATTATAGATGTATATTATTGAAGTTATTATTGAGAATTATTTATGAGTAACCGTGACACATTAGGCTCATCTCCATTGGAAGTAGCTAATCCAGTGAATAAAATTGAAGAAAGTTATAGTGACGAAGAATTAAATAAAACGTTTAGAGAAAGTATCCCAGAAAAAGAAAAAAGTGATTTAGAAAAAGAAAAAATACGTATAGGAACAAGAAGTCAGGTAGACATTGAGCATAAAGAATTAAAATTTGAAAGAAAACCAAAAATGAGTAACACTAACGTAGTAATCAGGTTAGAAGAAGCAGTAAAATTAATACCAAAATGTACAGGAGAAGATGACATATATCAATTTACAAATGCATGTGATTTAGCGATAGAGTCAGTAGAGGAGAAAAATGTACCGATTCTAATAAAATATATAACAACTAGATTAAGTGGTAAGGCATTAGAAGCCATAAAATATAAAGATACTAGCAAATGGATATATATAAAAAAATATTTAACTGATACATTTGAGGTACAACATTCAATTTCATCTTTGCAATTAGAATTAAATTCCGCTAAAATGAGATTTAATGAAGATGTAAATACATATAGTGATCGGGTAGAAAAATTATATTATAAATTAAGTGATATGAATACATTAAATAAAAATAAAGACGATGCTAGGATAATTCATGAGGCACTTAAAGATCAAACATTAGCAATTTATATGAAAGGATTAAAAGAACCAATACGTACTATAGTAAAATCGCGTAATCCAAAAACTTTAGAACAAGCTAAACAAATCGCGAGATCCGAAGAATTAGAATTTAATTCCGATAAAGAAGCTCTTAATAACATAAATAGAAATAAACATTTTAATAATCAAAATAATTATGACAGATCTTACGAACAAAATTTTAATCCATCGCGTAATAAAAACAGAAATTTTAATCGTAATAATTATAATTCGCGACCAACTTATAATAATCAAAATAACAAACCACCGATAAAATGTTATAATTGTAATGGTAATCATTTCGCAAGTCAATGTAGGAATAATTCGCAGAATTACGGAAATAATAATCGACCGCCTAATCAGAATAATTTTACGAGACCTTCAACTAATTATAATGTAAGATTTATCGCATGCGAATATTGTAATAAAAACGGACATAACATTAACGAATGTTATAAAAAACGTTATAATGATCGAAATAATCGAAACAACGGGAATAATAATAATTCGGGAAACGCGCAAGTATCGGATATGGTCAGCGGTACACGTTCGATAAATCGAATAACTACCGCCGATGTTTTCACATCACAACAGGATTAAAAGAAAATCATATAAAATGTAAATCAGATTTCAGTAAAACTAAAAATTTAGAATTATTAATAGATACCGGTAGCGAAATAAATGTAATAAAAATTAACAAATTAATAGGAGAAATAATGGTAAACGAAAATAACAAAATTAAAATAAGAGGAATAAATGATAAATTAACAGAAACTATTGGAACAATTAATATAACAATTGAAATAAATAATGAAAAAATAAATGTAGAATTTAACCTTGTCAAAAACGATTTTCCAATTTTAAAAGACGGTATATTAGGACAACCTTTCTTAACTAAAAATAAAGCCGTAATTGATATAAGTAATAATTTAATTGTGATTAATAACGAAAATAAAAATAAAATGTTAAATGACGATAAAGAATATTTTTCATTAAATCCGAGAACTGAGACTATTGTAGAATTACCGATAGCCGAACCTAAGGTCGAAGATCAAAACATAATTATACATAAACAAGAAATAATTAAAGACGTATTTTGTAGCAATGTGATAGGAAAAGTAAAAAACGGTAAAATAATAGTTAGCATATTAAATATATCGGAATGCACGCAAAAGATAAGATTAAATGATTTAAATAAAATATTATATGACGAATCTTCAGATTATAATTTATTCAAAATAGATACGATAAATAAAAATGGACCGTCAACGCGAATAGAATGAATAAAAAATTTAATTAGGAGCGAACATATGAATAACGAAGAAAAACAATCTATATTTGAATTATGTGAACAATATTCTGACGTATTTCATTTAGAGGGGGATAAATTAACTTTTACCAACGCCACTAAACATGAAATAAAATTAAAAGAAAACCAACCGCCTATATATAAACGACCGTATAGATTACCTCATTCACAACAAGAGGAAATAGCTTCACAAATTCGTAAAATGGAAAATGATGATATTATAGAACAATCTACGAGTCCTTGGAATGCACCATTATTATTAGTAGCTAAAAAACCAGATGCTAGTGGGAAACAGAAATTTAGAATTGTTGTAGATTTTAGAGCATTAAATGAAGTAACATTAAATGAATTTCATCCACTTCCGAACATAACCGAAATATTAGATCAACTAGGGCAATGTCAATTATTTAGTGTTGTCGATTTGGCATCAGGATTTTATCAAATACCATTAGAAAAATCATCACGTGAATTAACGGCCTTTTCTACTAATCAAGGTCATTGGCATTTTAAACGTATGGCAATGGGTATGAGAACTTCACCCGCGACTTTTCAAAGATTAATGAACAACGTATTAGCAGGCATAATAGGAATAAAATGTTTAGTATATTTAGATGATATAATTGTATACGGTAAAAATTTACGCGATCATAATAATAAATTAAAAGAAGTATTCGAAAGATTAAAAGAACATAATTTAAAAATACAACCGGATAAATGCGAATTTTTAACACGCGAATGTGTATATTTAGGACATGTAATATCTGAACATGGAATAAAACCAGACGAAAAGAAAGTAAAAGCTGTTCTAAATTTTCCAAAACCAACTAACGTAAAACAGATAAAATCATTTTTAGGATTATCGGGTTATTATAGAAAATTTATCGAATCATATAGTGCTAAGGCAAAACCAATTACAAATCTTTTGAAAAAAGATGTTAAATTCGAATGGACAGAAGAATGTCAAAAATCTTTTGATTCATTAAAACAAGCATTATGTTCTGAACCAATTTTAAAATATCCAGATTTTACAAAACCATTTATTTTAACAACTGATGCAAGTAATAAAGCATTAGGGGCAATATTATCGCAAGGGGAAATAGGAAAAGATTTACCTATAGCTTATGCTTCACGAACTTTGAATAAAAGTGAAAACAATTATAGTACAACAGAGTTAGAATGCTTAGCCATTATTTTCGGTGTAAAACAATTTAGACCATATTTATACGGTAGAAAATTCATAATATTAAGTGATCATAGACCACTGACGTGGTTATTTAATTTGAAAAATCCGTTATCAAAATTAGCCCGATGGCGCATACAATTAGAGGAATATGATTATGAGATTAGATATAAACCGGGAGTACAAAATTCAAATGTAGACGCTTTGAGTAGAATGTATAATATAACTGAGATAAGAAATGACAATTATTCTAATTTTCTTGAAAAAATGGAAACACAATTAATTTCAAATAAAAATGTAAAAGAAACGGTAGGAAATTTATTAGACGTACCCATTGAATATCATTTAGTATCGGAATCCGCTAAACAATATAATTTCACGGAAGGAATAAATAAAATATTAAAATATAGATTTGGAAATAATCAAATACTACCACCGAGTAAAGTAATAGGTGATATAAAATATTATAAAGTAGACAATCGATATATAATGTTTTTAATAACTAAAAATAAAGATAAACAATTATCAACGTATGAAAATATGTACGTAACGTTAATGAACTTGAAACAATTTTGCGAAGAAAATAATATCAATAAATTAGCAATGAATAAACTAGGTCAATCAGATAACCTAGAATGGGAAAAAATTAGGTCAATAATACGATACATATTTCGAAAAACTGATATAGAAATATTAATATGTACTGAGATAGAATATACTGAAGAAGAGAAGTTAGACATTTTAAAACAATTTCATGACTCAAAATTGGGAGGACATTTAGGAATAAATAAAACTATTAAAAAGGTACAAAAACAATTTAAATGGAGAGGTATGAAAACAGATATAAAAACGTATATAAAAAATTGTACATCGTGTCAGAAAAATAAAATTAATAATAAAAAGATAAAACAACCCATGGCTATTACATCAACTAGTTCGAAACCATTTGAAAAAATATTTTTGGATATTGTAGGACCACTAACAACCACCTTATCGGGGAATACATATATTTTAACTATGCAGGACGATTTAACTAAATATTCATTAGGAGTCCCTATACCAGATCATCAAGCTAATACTGTGGCAGAGGCTTTCGTAGTACATTTCGTATGTATACACGGAATACCTGAAACAATACTAACAGATCAAGGTACCGAGTTTCTTAGTAAAACTTTTAGTGAAGTATGTAAATTGTTAAAAATAAATAAAGTAAATACTAGTCCTTTTCATCCGCAAACGAATGGAAGTTTAGAAAGATCACACCGAACTTTAGCCAAATATTTACGACATTATGTAGACAAAAATCTTAGTAATTGGGATCATTTATTACCATACGCATTTTTTGTATATAACTCAACTGAACATTCATCTACTAATTTTCAACCATATGCATTAGTATACGGTAGGACGTTAGAAATACCAGTTAAATTAAAATCTGAACCAGAACCGAGATACAATTACGATAATTATTTGTATGATTTAAAACAAAATTTACAAGAGTCACATAAAATTGCGAGGGACAAATTAATAAAAAGTAAAATAAAATCTAAAGAAGGGTATGATAAAAATGAAAATGCAATTGAGATACATGTAAAAGATTTAGTGTTATTAAAAGATAATGCAAGTAAAAATAAGTTAAATTCATTATGGACAGGACCATTTGAAGTAATAGAGATATTAGGAGAAGAAAATATAGTAATACAAAGA
>JASXSY010001630.1:0-125526 GCA_034509805.1 Sipha maydis | reverse complement strand
TATCCTATATTACTTAAATTGAAATCAATTGTACTTGAAAATTAGGAATTTTAACTATACATTTATAATAACTTTTATTTTATACAAACATGGAAAATATTTAACATTTTAATAACGTTTTTTTTTTACTCCCATTTTTTACAAATTAAATTATAGCTGATATTTTACACCCTACAATTCTACAACTATAAAGGCCTACAAATTTAATCTTATTCAACATAGTAAATGCTTTCTTTATCGTATTATTCATTCAGTCAAACAAATTTTTTTTAAAAAAAATGAATAATCAATTTTTAAAAGTGACCCCTTTTAGAGAGGTCACATCATTAAAATAAAATTTTACAAGACACGAAAAAATGTTTATCTCTTAAAGTTTCAGCAGCAGTGTCACCAAATTTAATTTAAACAATTGATAATCTCTATAAACATAAGACATGATCCTTTTCTCATATAATGAAGCACAATAATATGAATATTATAAAAGTTTAGTAAAATCATATTAGGAAGAAGTGGGACATGTTATTTTTAACTGAAAATTAATATTCAAATAAGTACCAAACGAGGTACTTGACAAAATTGACTTTTTTTTATTATTTTTTATAATCTATGTATTACATCAGGGGCGTATTTAGGGGGGGTGATATGGGTGTTAGAACACCCCCCATCATCCGTATTTTTTTATATTTTCACCAAACTCTGAATTTACTCATTTGACCGGATTTCTATGAAAGACGAAAGTAAGTATTTTATTTGTGTTTTGAAGTTTCAGCTAGCTTTTATTGAATTATACACTACCTAAAAAACGCTGTTACAGTGTTACCATCCGCTCCTTAACAGACTATCACAATCAAAATAAAGTTGGTTAGTTCGCATTCATAATATTTACATTTAGTCTAGTGATAACGGTTTCTGCTGTTAACAGTCGTGATATTCTGATATCGAGTGATATCCCATTATGATTATTCTGTGGACAAATGTTTTAAAATTCAAATTAATTTGACTAACTCGTTTTACTGTTAATGGTTTATGATTAACATATTTTACAATTATGGATTCTTCTAATAATGTTAAGAAGAGACAACGCCAAATACATACATTTTTTCAAAAAAAACTTAAAGCGGAAAGTGAAAAAAACAGTGACGTCCAAGTTACACAAGTTACACAAGTAGTTTTCAGTTTTTCTTACAGAAGTATAGTTTGTCAATATTTTAATTTTATTGTTTTGATAGATTTACAATGACTCCAATTCAAAAAATGTATTTACTCAGTCTGATGTATCAGTAAATAATACAACTATTGATTGTGAAAATATAGCACATAATCAAGTAAGCATTTGTTTATATTACTATGCTTTTTTTTTTTTTTTTAACATAAAGAAATAACTGTTATTTTTTTTGTTTAAATTGCAGTGTAACATGTCAAATATGACTAGTACCAGTGAAGGTAATGTTTTAGTGACTATGACTGATTCAGATATTGGTTTAATTATTGGTCGACCTCGCCATCAGGTAAAAAAAAAATTAAGATTTTATTTTTGTTTCTCAATTAGGTATTTACTGTTAATTTACTTATAATCAAGCCATATTGTGAAATATGTGAATAGTATTTGAATGAATTTTTTTAAGATTAATGATGAATATTTTTATTTTTTATTATAATATTAATGGTTTGGCTAAAATATAAAATTAAAAAATGTTTTAGGCAACATGAATTATTATATAAGAGTGTATCTTAGATATAATATATCCAAACTGCATTCCAAAATGTATTCATTGACCAATGTGGGTACACATAATATGCAAATACAAATATTGCAGCTTAAAATTTATTGTAAAATATATTTTTTTGAACATGGATACCTACAATTGTATTTACATTTTATTTCTCAGGGGAGTATTATATAATTATTATATTTATAGGTTTAGATTATTGTTGTGTATGGTAGTATACATTTACATTCATTTTTTATTATTGCTTGAAATTTTTATAAATTATATTTCGCTTAATTAATATGCTTTCCTTCAAGATCAAAATCACATTGCATTGGTATGGTATTGCTTTTTTTATTGAATTGTTAAAAAAAATCCACTTTTATATTCTTAAATAATTTAAAACAGTACAACAGTTGATAAAAGTGCTGTAAGTAGTAGAACATTTCACTTATGATATAACAATTATTTATTGCTCGCTAAACATATTGGATGCATTTTTAAAAATAATATCTATTATTCTGGACTGACATTTATTAATTTGTATGACTGAACGGGTGATTGTTCTGCTTTTAAACAGTTTGCATGATATTTTATATAATTTAATATAAAAATTACATATTGTGATTTAAAATGTATATATTTTTGTAGATAAATGATACTGAGAAGTTTGAGTTCTTGTGTAATTTGTCACGTCCTAGTCCCGATTATAAGTATCCTGCTAGTGGGTCAAGAAATTTGAAGTTTCAAAATAAATGGTTTTATAACTGGAAATGGTTATCTTATTCAAAGTCTTTAGATGGTGCATTTTGTGTATATTGTGTATTATTTGGTACCGATGAAGTAAAATACCAAAAGCTTGGAAAATTGGTTTGTGAAAAATATAATAATTGGAATTGTGCAGTTGAGAAGTTTAATAAACATCAAAGTTTGGTATATCATTTGACTGCTATGGAGAAAGCTAACGGATTTTTAAATATATTCAATAACAAACAAGTTTCTGTTGCTGTTCAACTTGATACAAAGTTAAAACTTGAGATTGAAGAAAATAGATTATTTATCCAACCAATAATTGAAACTATTTTAGTATGTGGGCGGCAAGGGATAGCACTGCGAGGTCATAAGGATTATGGTCCTAATCAATTTGAAACTCCATTCCCTTCAGAAAATGATGGAAATTTCCGAGCATTACTTAGGTATCGTGTAAATGGAGGAGATCAGATATTTCGACAGCGCTTACAAAATTGTCCACGAAATGCTACATACACGAGTTCAGTAATTCAAAATCAAATAATTGATATTATTGGTTCTATCATTATTAAGAAACTTGTAAATAAAATTAACCAAGCAAAATGTTTTACAGTTTTAGCTGATGAAACATGTGACATTTCCGGGATAGAACAATTCAGCCTTTGTGTTCGATATTATGATAGTGATACCAATATGATGAGAGAAGATTTTCTCAAATTTGTGCCTGTTGTTGATGTTACAGGCAATGGTTTGGCCGAAGTTTTGATAGACAGCTTAAAAAATATTGGTCTAGACTTAAATTTTTTACGTGGGCAAGGTTACGATGGGGCCTCCGCTATGCGTGGCCATTTTAATGGCGTACAAGCAGTTGTAAGGCGGTCATATCCATTAGCAGTATACTCTCATTGTAGTTCACATTCATTAAATTTAGCAATATCGGATGCTTGTAACATAAAATCAATCCGGAATGCCACAGGTACATTACAAGCTATTTATGTATTTTTTAAAACGCCTAAAAGGCAAAATGTATTGAAAAAAACAATTGACGAAATTGCACCAGAAAACAAGAAAAAAAAACTAAAGGATTTATGTCCCACTAGATGGGTGGAACGACACGAATCAGTAATGGTGTTTTTAGAACTATTTGACTCAGTTATTGAAGCTTTAGAAGAAATTTCCAATTGGGTAGATAGAGAAACATCATCAAAAAGTAATAATTTACTGTGTTCCATAAAAAATGGAGAGTTTTTATTAACTGTTCATATTCTCGCCAAAGTACTTTCAATTAGCTTGCCTTTAAGTCGCCAGTTACAAACAGAAAACTTGGACTTGGTTAAAGCTATGGAGTTAGCCGAAGATGTGACTCACACAGCAATGGATTTAAGAAGAAAAGCTGAAGCAGAGTTTAAAGAAATTTATACTGAAGTAAGCAGAAAATGCGAAACCATGGGAGTTGCAATCACCGTACCTAGACTTACAAAGAATCAAAACCATAGATCAAACTTCACCACAAACTCCAGTGAAGAATATTTTAGGTTATCAATATACATTCCATTTTTAGACAGTTTTTCAAACCAATTAAGAGATAGATTTTTAGCTCATAAATCACTTGTTAAAAATTTTTCTTGTTTACTGAGTGTTCAAGATGATGATGAAGAAAATTTTGTTGAACTTATAAAAATATATGCAGAGGATATTGTAGTTGATGATAAAAGTGCAAAGGGTGAATTTTTGGTTTGGAAGCAACAGATTAAAAATTCCACTCCGAAACATGTGATAGATGCATTGAATAACTGTAATTCTATTATTTTTCCTACGATTCACAGGCTGTTGGTTATCTTAGCAACATTTCCTGTCACCACATCTACAAGTGAACGTTCCTTTTCAACTCTCCGTAGACTTAAAACTTATTTAAGAAATACCGTGGGAGAAAACAGGCTGAATGGTCTAGCTTTAATGAATATCCATAGAGATATACCTATATCTACGGCAGAGGTTATTGATGGACTTGCAATCCAATCCCGCCGCTTAAAATTCACCTAGGTTCTCAATTTATATTATTATTATAATCATTTATTTTTGTGATTTGTATAATAAAATAAAAGTTTAATATGACTTGTAAATTGTACACATACTTATTATAATTATTTCCGTTAATATAATAATTTACATCAATTAATGGTACTTGTTTATATTATTCAGGGGGTGTGGGGGCAGAGCCCCCACCTTCCAAATGTCTTTTAAATTTCAAAACACCCCCGTAAAATAAATCCTGGATACGCCACTGTATTACATTATGGCTTGATTAAACTTAACCTAACATGAGCATTTATAGGAGTGAACCTAAGTTAATTATTAGGAGTTTTTTTTACTAATAAACTGTTACTTTAGTATTTATCAATACATTATAAGCTAGGAGTTTTCAACCTGGGAGGCATGATACAATTTTATGGGAGATATGAACATTTTTACAAAGCAAAAAAACACAATGAAATGGAACTATGCAGTGCCAACCCTCTTATTAATAATAATAAATTTAGTATTTAAGGAAGTGAATATAATATAATTTGTTTTAATAATTTTCAAGACTTTTTTCCTAACAAATTAATTCATTAAGTATTCAAAAGAACTTCATTGATTTTCATATAAACCTATTTATCCAATAACAATGAAGGTATGATTTAGATTGCTAAAAATTAGACCGAATCTGAAGAATTAATATCCATGTAGGAAATCGGTTGCTTGAAAAAGTGGAATATTTTAAATACTTAGGCAGCTCAATTAAACAAGACAGCTGAATCATGGAAATAAGATCCAGAATCCTATGGCAAAGTTAGCTTTCATGAATAAGAAAAGATTTTTATGCTCCAATAGTATGAGTGTTCTGGTGAGGGAACACTTCATAAAATGATGTATAGAATATGGCGCTACAGAGCTGCAAAACCAATATACTATATAAGGTATAATAACAAATACTTGAATACTTTAAAATGTGGTATAGAATAACAATGCTGTGAGTGAGTTTAATATAACCAACAAAAGCATAATTAGTGAAATAAATGAATGCAGAGAATTAACTCAAAGCCATAAAACGATGGAACATGATGGGTCACATATTGAGGAACAAAAGTAAACTATTGAATAATAGAAAGGAAAATTGAAGGTAAGAAAGTCCAAGGACGTATGAGAACTTTATTTGCCGAACTTCTATGCTGGACTATCAAGCTCTGTGGAATTTATAAAGTTAGCTGGAAACAGGAAATAGTGCAGAGCACATATCTGACTACAAAACAAATCATAAGATTGAGTACAAAAAAAAGAATAAATATATATATATTTAAAACATAATTAAATCTTATTGTAATAAGGAGAGGGGCGTAATTATAAAATAGCATGAAAGGAGGCATTTCCTTTAAAAAAATGAGAACCCTTGCTATAAGCAATAATAGTTACATGAAAATTAAATGAATATACTATTCAAGTTAATATAATCTTGAATTACATAAGTTTATTTTTATTTTGAAAATTTGAAATAATATAATTTTTTAAAATGTAATTTATAGTGCACAGTTAAAACTATAAATCTAAATATAGAACTTACCTTTAGGTGGCAATTTTTCGGGATTGAACCATTTATCTGAAAAAAAAAAACTGTTTTATTCTAAAATTATCTATACATATGTATATTTTAAAATATATAAATAATAATTATATTAAGTAACAACAATCAATTTATCACAGCTAAAAAAACAATAATATATAAATTACAATATTTCATCCAACATCTGGTATACTTAATTGAATATAATAGTATTAGTAAGTTTGTGAATTTTATAATGAGTATGTAACTAATAAATACATACACATTTTTAAAACTATTATATATTTGATAAAAAATAATACATCTAGTAGGCATATAATTAGGCTTGCCATTCGTCCTGGTTTGACCCGTACAGTTTCAGTTTTAACAGCATGTCCCGGTGTCTCAGCCGGACATTAATTTTGTCCTGGTTAAAGGAAGCCGAACGAAAATAACTTTAATATTGTATTATTCAACAACGAAAAATGAAATAATATAGTATATAGTATCATTACATCATACTCGTAATATGATTAAAATAATTAAATGGGATAATTTTTTAAAATTTTAAACTTGAAACTAAAAACTGAAATTGCAAACCAAGATCAGCTTTTTGATGAAGTAGTATTAGCTAAAGATTTTTGGTTATTAAAAGTTAAAGTATGGAAAGAGGAAAAATAAAAACTAAGAAAAAAATTACATGTGAAGAAAAATGGGTGCAGCTATTCTGTCATTTCAAAGAAAAGGATATATTAACTCCAAATCTAAAATTAATTTTGTAGTATATCTTTTGTATCTTTTGTATAACTTCTGCTCCAGTAGAAAGAATTTTTTCGATTATGCATAATGCTTAATCAGACGAAAGGGGAAGGATGAATGAAAATACTCTAATAGTATTAAAATTGAATTTTGGTCTAACTTGTAATGAATTTTATGAAAAAATTAAAAATAATAAAGCTGTTTGAAAAAAATTCATTTTACAGAAAAATATCAAAATTAGTTTATAACTTATAAATGTAAATGAAATTAATGTATATAGTTTATGTAAAAAAAATATATTGGTTTTTTAATTTTTTAAAATATAAAAGGTTATTTAATAATATGATGTCCCGGTTTGGTGATTTTAAAATCTGGCAACCCTACATATAATGTATTATTAGTATATATATATATATGTATATATTATGTATCAGTAGGTTACCATATTTTATTTGACGAAAACCAAGACAATTTTTTTCTCATTTTTTCTCGTAGACATAACTCTTTTAACTATACAGATACAATTATTACAAAAATATATTTATATATATATCATTTACCATTGCGACGTCTTCTTGCGGGATACAAAGTCTGAAAGTAACATTGTTTATAGTATGACTACTCTACGTTACAGTACTATACTACTGTGATTAGCTCATTACAACTAACAAAATATTAAATAAAGGTCGATTCCTTTAGCAATAACTACAACTATCATGTAGAAACGAAAATACGAAGAATGTACCTATTCGACAAAAAAAAAATAATCATTTAGTTAGGAGAATAATTAAAAACAAATTTCGTTATTCAACATTTTATTTTATCATGACAATAATATTATGGTTGTTTGAACTAGAGTTTAATAAAATACAAACATACACTATAAAAGAATCATTCCGGGACAATTGACTGTCCCGAAATAAATCATTGGGACACAGGGACACCATACTCAAAAACAGTACTGTCCCGGCCAAACCGGGACGTATGACAACCTATATATCAGTAATTATGATGATGATGATAATAATAATAATAATTGGTATCACTCACAAGGTTGAATCATAATATTCAGTAAGTCTTTTACGACTACTAAGTCGATGTTAAGTTGTTCATCTTTCATATAAATCATATTTCAAAATCTTTAAAAAACTTATTAGTACATTTATTTAAACACTATATCACACAAAAAAATAACAAAACATTAATTGATCATGAAAGTATTTCGTATCAAAATAAACATATTTCACAGAAATCCTCGAATGTAAAAATATATTAAAGTAACAGCGAACGATTAATTCGAATTAAATTTTTAATACCAACAAAATATGAGTACTAAGTAGAGACCGATGAGCATCGACATGTGGCTTACTACAAAAACACTTATCAACTTATTACATAGTAAATTGCAATCTATAAATCTATGTATATTGTAACGAAGATGTAGGTTATATGAACACGAAAACCTGTTGTGAGATTGATATTTCTTATTCAATTTCTAATAAAATGTGTATGGACATGGATATAAATAGGACTTTGGAAGTGTAGTATTATAAAATTACATATTAGATATTACATAATTTTTCAGTTGGGTTTTACCAAATATTATTGTTTTTCGTAAATAAAAAAAAAATATCTAGACATAACTTACATTAAAACTTAAACTATTTATTTAAAAATATTATATTCTAATAAAATAATAACATAAGAATTAATAAATGGTTAATATTTGTAAATAAATAGTTTATCTGTAGGAATAAATAAATAAATGCATAACGTGAAGATATATGTATTTTTTGACTTGTTTCGAATTAAAAATTCATCGTCAAGTCAAAAAATCGTAACTTGATACCTTGAATAATAATGTTTATGTACTATAGCATTTTTAGATCTGTTGTAACTCAATTTTGAATATCTAAATTCAGAATAATGATTAATCAGTTATCAATAACAACTAAATTTTCTTTCACGATCCTAAGTCTATACCAATGTTATATATTGTATTATTATTTATTTTACGATGAAAATCATAAGTTACGTAAAAGCTATAAATATAATGGATAGAAAAAAAATCTTGCTTATAATATAATAAACGAAAAACAGAACAAAATGTATAAAATAAATTGTTTTTAACATCTATATTCTTCATTTTGCTAGAGCATATTAGCATAACAACTGTCATGTTTACTATTTTGTAATTAAAATTTATTTTATTTTGTTATTTTGTAACTTACGTTAAAAAATTATTATTACTAATATTATTTAGTTAAAATACATTTAAAAAGAATTTTTAATGTGCAATACAACCTAATGTAAGGTAAATACATTATTTATTAACAATTCATAGAACTCTTAGGTGTCAAACGTCAAAAATTGTATTATGCAGACATTTAAATATTCAAAATAATAATGAATGTAAAATATAATTTTATATTTATGTACTAATAAGCTACGGCGTAATAGGTACGTTGTTCGACCAGTCTCTAACCTAGTGGGTATTTCAGATGTTAGCGTTTTATAAAAGTAAATTTTGAATAATATGTTTTTAAAAAAATTATATTTTATTTTGATAAATATTAAGCTTATAACATATTCTTAATTTGGTAAGTAATTTAGTGATACTTAATTATTCATTTTATTAGGTATCAACTTTTTAACTAAATACAGAGAACATTATTATATATTTATTAAAATATAAAATATATTATATTCATAATAAAAATTTAAACTGAAGTTAAATAAATAATGTTTTAAAGAAAATTTTAGTCGTTATATTAAATGATACATAAGTTATAAATAGTTATATTTTTTAAATTAAAAATATTGTAAAACACAATATTTCGTATATTTTTAATAAAAATTAAAGTTAAAAAAAATTAGAATTTAAGGAAAATTAGTAAAAATTAAATTAAATAAATATAATTCTTCATACACAAAAAATATAAACACCACATTAATATTACTTTAGCTAGTGTCCAATGGCTTTCTTAGATTTTAAAAAACATGGTAAAAGTATTTCAACACTTTAAATAAAATTAAAAATGGATTATTACGGTGGATAATTAAATATTTAATAATATGATACACATACCCAAAATGCAAATGTAAACCAAAATTAAGGAAGGAGATCCATCTCCAAAACCTTCTCTTTGTAAATAATTTATAGTTTAAAGTAAATTATGTTTAATATTATTCATCATTTCATTTTACCAATATCCTTAATTAAATTAGAGGTCATTATTACTCATTACAATATAATATAGATCAAAAGATAATTTATTCAATAGTGATATATGTGAACATTTAAATATTGATAAGCTAACATTTTCAGTGATATTTAATATTGTAGAAGTTCATAAAATTCATACAACAATAGGATATGTGACTTTTTTACATTATGCATTCCTATACATTATATTAATTTTAATTTGTCAAATACAAATATATAGAATATGAGATAATTTTTTAAAAATAAGTCAAAAAAATATTTTTGTAATGAAACTAATTCAAATTATTGATTTGCAACAATATCAAATTGAATTATTTTAATGATATTCCAAGAGGTTTAATATTTTCTAGATCAAACAGTGATTGTTTTACATCAATATTAGGAAAGCAGTGTTGATTCATCAAATTAGGGTAATTATGTAATACATCTATTCATATTCAAAATCAAAGACTGTTGTTAAACATCCTAATCTATTCTATTTTAAATGTAATAATATTATTTTGAGAAACTAGCAATACTATATTTAACTGCAGCAATAATTGGTAATTGCACGCGAATACATTACATTATGATTTTAATTTAATTAGATTCTATATAAATTATAATTGTTACACTAAAACTATAGACCAACTCGACTCTTTATAAAAAAAAAGTAATGTTGATTATTTGCAACTGATTGTCAATAATTAAGGAATAATATAGTTCATAGAAGATGTTAATACTTAATTTTTTTTAGTTTACATCATTTGTAATAAAACATAATTGTCATAAAATGTAATAAATAATTGTAGATAAATAAATATAACTTTTGGTCAACAAAACCACAAAAATAAAGCATTTGATAAAAAAAATGTAAATATGAGAAATCAACATTAGTGTCAATTGTTTTCAATTGCCTACCTTTAACAATTATAAATTGAATAAGATATATTGTATAATTGCCTTAAAACAAGTAAAAACTGAAACCAAGGCATAAATATTTCAATGAATTTATATTATTATTAATTATGATATCTATTATGTATTAAATAAAAAATATAAATTTAATTTAACATTATTTTAGTTTGATATCTAAATGTTAAAAATGCAGTAAATAAAAAACAGACTGTTTCTAAATAAAATTATAACTAGAATAATTACCGATTATTACAATATGATAGTTATCTATTTACATAATATATCTAGAAAGAAATATGACAAACGCCCTAATAAGAAATAAGTAGTAATTTTTTTTTAGCATGGAATTAAATGATACAACAAAAAAAGGCAACTAATTTCTTTATATTCTCTTCAATATTGGTTTAAATGATTTCTATTATATTACAAATGTAAAATACTATTTGAGTAACGAGTATATATTAATTTAAGATAAGCATAGTATTATTAACTTTATTTTAATAACTTTTATTTGCCTAGATGTTTTATCTTACTTCAAACATTTTGTTATCAAAATTTTAATTAATAAATTAAACATAATAGTAAAACCATAAACTTATCTTATTAGAACTAGAATTAATGATTAGCCTTGTAAATAAAACCATAATAAATAATGAAATACAATCTACGTAAATGAAAAAATAATTATATCTTAAAAAAATGTCCATATTAATTTTATAATTACCTAATCCAATCCTGCAAAATAATTCTTCAGGTCCAATTTTAATATCACATACATCTCCTTCATCAGTATCTTTTTTGGTACTCACTTTAGGAACAACTTCTGGGATATCTGCAATTTTGACTTCAGGTTGTACTACATTTATAGGTTCATTATCTTGATTAATCAATGTTTTGGTAGAATCAAGAACCGGAGTTTCAATATTTTCAGAAACTGCTGGTTCTTTCATAATCGGAGATTCCGTTGTAAGAAGTGTTGTAGACTCCTGAGTTATTATATTAGAAACTGGATCAACAATATCTAATAAATTGTCTTTTTCCTCCTCCTTAGATATGTTTGTATCTTCTGTATCTCCTTCTCCGTCATGAATAATTTTTAATTCCTGATCAATTACCTCAAAGTTGTTTTCAAGTGGCAATTGTTTATCCGTATTCATCACTTTATCTGGCATTAGAATTAGGTCATCATTTTCATAATTATTTTTGATATCTCCAGACAATAATCCATCATCTACGACCGATGAGGTAGTTTTTGGCTCGTGTTCTGGAATATCAGTGTCTAAGTCTAATAATTTCTGATTCTCCATTGTAAGATATAAATTACGAGTTAAAATATAGGAACAGCTAATGCCGGTTTTTAAATAATAGGAAATTATACAGCCTTTTGACAAGTAATTTATAAATTATGAAAGGAACTATGCTTTAATACTGAGAAACTAATTTTTGGTATAAATTGAAATTTAAAAGCTAATCACAGTTTCTATACAAAGTAGACAAGTAAATGTAATAGTGCGTAAATTTTAGTAACCGTATGATATATCAAAAATTACCCCTACGTTAGCACGACGTAACAGCTGATATGATAACTAGACAATCGATAATCACTTCGAACTTTCGAGATCTGAGTTGACAATTCAGGATTACAACTTACAAGTATTCTTACTGTATGTGAACAACACATTCAACTATAAAAAATTCATAGAATGCCATATAACTCAAAACTGTATATATAGTGTTTTGGAAAATAGTTTTTTTTTTATAAACAACACATATTTATATATTATATAAATATTTATATTTTAGTAATTTATGTTTGTTTTAAATTAAAATATGAAGTTAATAAATCAATTCCATAATATTTGTTACAAAGAGGTTTGAATTTTAGTATTTTTCTATTTACAAATAATATACTTTATAACATACTTCACATAATATATTTTGAGTTTTGAATATAGCAAACCTGTAGTTCTGTATTAATATTAAATGTGTAATAACTATGGTTGTTATTCAGAATAAATAACCATGGTTTAAACCACAATTATAGATATTTTAAGCCGTCAGAATAAGGTTTGAATTTTGGTTTCTAGGTTTCTGTAGACACTTAATATGCTATGCGTTTACAGAATTAAAAAGTTAAGACTTACACAATTAGAATTGATAAATTAAATCATAAAATTATTTTTTATTCATCTTAATACTCATTAAAATAAATATTTTTTTTTAATTAATAATCTTATACAGAAAGCAATTATCTAGTAACTTTTAAGTTTCTTATTTTTTTATTTTAACCCTTTCAGTACTAAACCAGAATTTAATTTTAGTGTTATTTCCTACTAAACCACACATTTGTGTATACAAATCGTTATCGTCTTAAATCCTTATATTATTTTCTTTTTTTGTATTTACTGAAAACTAACATACACAAATGTGTGGTTTAGTTTTGTAAATCGATATAATCGAAACCAAATAAAATAGAGATTTCAGACCTATACAACATGATTGTGTAGGTAACAAACTATATTTGGAAAAGAAAAAAAAAGTAATATTATCAAAATAAACCGACAATATTCTATTTTTAATGAATTTTAATGGGTTTCTTTGGAATTACATATTTGTCGATAAACCCAGACGTTTAATTATCCATCAATATTTTATTTTTAAACATGTTTCTGGTTTAGAATTAAGCAAAGAATACAGTAGATACTATGGTAATCGTGTATTTATATTCTATTATAAATAATCACGAATATGTTTAACCCACACTTATGTGTACGTTGGTTTTATAATATTTATTTTAGTTCGTTCACAACGCTGATGATCGTGTGTAGTACTGTACGTATTTCTGTTATAGTATTTTTTCGAGTATTAGTAACATTTTTATTTTAAATTATTAAGGTTTATTTTATTATTAATTATGAGACCGATAACTATAACTGAGGGTGATATTTTATCATTTTTGTCTGATGAGTCGGAAATTGATGGATTTAGTGACGATTCCGATGCTGACAAAACGTGGCAACCTCCAGCTATTAACAAAAATACTGCAGATAATGAAGACGACGAAGAAGAAGAAGATAATGGGTTTGAACAGGTTAGTGATCATGATTTTATTGAAGATACCTCGAAAACACTACCTACTTTACCACTACATAATCAACCACAAACTCCGATTATTGTAACAACTACTGGTTGGGCTCCAGTACCTTTTAATGGTATTCAATTACCAGATCAGCAATACGGCCCACATGCTTTTAAAGTAATTGAATCGGCGTCTAGTTATATTAAAAAATATCTTCCAGACTCGCATTTTGATGAAGCAGCTTTATTTACAAATATGTATGCAATGTCGAAACTAGGAAAAGAACTTAAAACCTGTGCGAATGAAATAAAAGTTCTTTACGGAGCTCATGCCATGATCGGTATAATAAAGTATCCTCGTATTCACATGTACTGGCAAAGAGGTATCCAATTTGATTTAATTGCACAAGCCATAACTAGAGATAGGTTTTTTTTACTACGTTCTTGTTTACATTATGTGGATATCAACAATCGTCCACCACAAGCAGATCGCTTTTGGAAAATTAAACCAATTATCGACAGCGTACGTAATGCATGTTTAAGTATACCGCGTAATGTAAGTTGTTTTTCGATTGATGAACAAATGATACCATTTTTAGGACGTATTCCATATAGACAATATGTTAGAAATAAACCTAGACCAGTTGGTCTAAAAAACTTCGTGATCACAACTTCAAAGGGTTTAGTACTTGATTTTGAAATTTACCAAGGAGAAAATACACCATTAGACAGATCTCTTGGATTAGGCCCAGCGGTGGTTTTAAGATTAGCAAAAACTATTCCAGAACACTCTGTATTATTTTTCGACAGATATTTCACCACTGTTCCATTACTAGATCGTTTAAATGCAATTAATATAAAGGCGACAGGTACAATTATGAATAATCGTTTAAAAAATATACATTTTAATGAAGACAAAAAGTTTAAGCAAGGGAAATGGGAAGAACTTACGCGGTCTGATGAACAAATAGTTGCAATAAAATGGAAAGATAGTAAGTGTGTCACTGTTTTGTCAACAGCCACAGGTGCTGAGCCACACACAATGGTAACACGTTGGAGTAAGTCTGAAAAAAAATACATAGAAGTTCCTTGTCCATCAGTAATCAAGACTTATAACCAAAATATGGGTGGCGTTGACGTGTGCGACCAACAACTCGAGGCTTACCGCACGTGGATAAAAACAAAAAAGTGGACGTTAAAAGTTGCCCTACACTTTATCGACTTATCTATTGTTAATGCATGGATGGAGTATAGACAAGATGCTTTAAATATGGGAATTCAAAAAAAAAATATAAAAGACTTGATGGAATTTAAAATGGAAATAGCACGTGATTGGTTAGCAGCTTCTATCAAAAACAAACGTCCCCTTGCGTTCGATTCTTCATCATCTGGTGAAGATAACCTTGAACCAACTGAACCACAACATAAAATTCAAAATTATAGAACTCCTTTTCCACCTGAGCATAAAGCGAAGGACAAATATGAACACTGGCCGATTGTTGATGATTTGAAGACTGCGAGAAATTGCAGAAATAAAAAATGTAAAAGTCGTACTCGGGTAAGATGTTGTAAATGTAATATTTATTTATGTTTAACTACAAAGAACACTTGTTTTAAAGATTTTCACGTATAAAAGAATATTATAATATTTACTGTAATTAGTTTTTTTTTGTATTCATGTTATTTTTAAAGTTTGATAAAAAAGTGTATTAAAAAGTTTAATATTTTCTTTTATTAAAATTGTTATTTGTTGATGTGTTACATAAACAATGGATTTATTATTATTATTATTTTATTATACTAATACAGTACGAACCTACACAAATGTGTGGGTTGTTTTTTAGCCAAACCGATGATAATTTTTTTTTTTAAATATTTTTCCTATGCATTTCAATACCTAATGAGTCAATTTTGAATCGTATAGATAATTTGAAGGAAAAAAATAATTCAGGATTTAAAGAGGGTAAACATTTACCTACACAAAAGTGTAGATTAGTTGACAATGGATATAAAATTGAAATAATATTCAGTGTGTAGTGACACAATTATTCACATACACAAAAATGTAGGTCAGTGCTGAAAGGGTTAAATAAATAATAAAGTCAGGCTAGGCTAACTTTTGTTATTAAATATTAAATAACATAATCAATAATATTGGTAATACTAATAAGCTCAACAACTACATTATACCTTGAAGTTATTTCATTAAAACATATAATTAGTATTAATCTAATATTATATCGTATTTATTTATATTCTAGGAATCACAATCCAATTTATATTACACTACACAAGATCAATTTAATGTAAAATATGGCATCTATGGTAAATAAATTCTGTCCAAATCATTCTGAATTAAATGGATGTACTAAAAAGGTAATATGTTATACAATTTTAAAATTTAAATAACATTTAAATTTAAATTAATTTAAATAAGCTATTAATTTAATAGTTTAATTTTTAACATTTGTTTTAATTGTATTATATTTATTTTTGGTTAAATATGTGAAATTATATTTTATTTTAGAAATCAATTCAAAATAATTTCTACATAGAAGAATCTTATGAAAAAATGCCATTTAGTACATCAATAATGGCAACTTTGGGATTTTATTTTTTGATATTTATTGGACTGATAAATTATTTAATTTTTACTCCAAAAGTAGCTACTGAGAAAAAACGAAAGGTAAAAATGAATCTATAAATATTTAAAGTATTTATTACTTATGGAAAAATAATACTTAAAGGGATATCCACCATTGTACAATACATTTGATAACATATTTTTAAGATATGTATTTCGCCGAGTAAAAGACTGTTTTAATTCAGTAGTTTGTAGTGTACCAGGTGCAAAAATTGAAATTCGAGATAGAATAACAGAAGATAATAACTGGTCATTCAAGTAAGAATAATATATTATTTAACTATAACTATTGTTCTTAATTATTTATTCTTAAATTTATTTTAGGCTTCTGGACACAAAATCTACCTTTTTAAATTTAGGTTCATATAATTATTTAGGATTTGCTCAAAATGTTGGTCCAATTGCAGATGATACTATAGATATAATAAAAAAATATGGTTGGGCAATTGGTAGTCCACGTCAAGAACTAGGAACCAATCCTCTTCACTCTGAACTTGAAAAACTAACAGCTGAATTTTTAGGTGTTGATGATGCCATAGTATTTGGTATGGGATTTGCTACAAATGCTTTAAATTTACCTGCCATCATAAATTCTAATTGCTTAGTGCTTAGTGATGAATATAATCATTCATCTGTTATCTTGGGGATAAAACTATCAGGAGCTACATCTTTAGTTTATAAACATAATGGTATTATTACTATATAATTATTAGTTTTATAAATTACTAAAATAAATTATTTTTGTTATGACTAAAAGTTTGTTTTTAATAAAAAAATATTCTATCTACAACTTATCAATTGTAAAATATATTTAATTTTAAACTTATTTTTTAATTAGATTTTTATTTTTTATAAATTTATAATCATCATAAATTAAAGGCTTTCTTTAAAGTTGAAATATTAGTATAAATTATGATAAGTATTTTTATTATATTATTTTTTTCAAACAAATATTTAGATGTATTAAATTTAGAAGAACTGATACGACAAAATATTGTTTCTGGCCATCCAAAAACAAAAAAACCTTGGGAAAAAATATTTATTATAACCGAAGGCATTTTTAGTATGGAAGGGTCAATTGTAAATCTTCCAGGTATAATTGCTATTAAAAAAAAATACAAAGTATGTATAATAAATAATTATTGATATATTTTTATTTATATTATTTTTAACTAATAAAAAAATATTTTAGGTATATTTATACATTGATGAGGCACATAGTATAGGTGCTTTAGGATCAAATGGACGTGGTGTAATAGACTATTATAATTGTTGTTCAAAAGATGTTGATATACTAATGGGCACTTTTACTAAATCATTTGGTTCAGGTGGAGGGTATATTGCTGGCAGTAAAGTATGTTAAAATAATTTTTTAATTTATTAAATACTATGTAGATATATTACTATAAAATAGCATTTTCTACACAACATTAATATATTAATAATTTTCAATTTATCAGTATACTGTCATTGTTATGAATTTTTATCAGTAATGGAAAAGTTCTTAAAAAAATAAGCTAGTTCAAATTTTAGTTCATAATTTTTAAAATTTACTAGTTCAAGTTCATTTTCAAAATTAATTACCTAGTTATCATATTGAAATTTAAAACAGTCAATATTTTTTCATTATTATTTGTATGATCTCTATACATTTTATTATTAGCTATTAACTGGAAATACTCATAAATAGTGTAATGTATATTTATAAATAAGAACTTTCTTTTGAGACTGAATTTAGATTTCCCTATTTTTCTAAGCTACTTTGATATCTAACATTTTTTTTAATTCTATAACAATTAATATTTTTAAACCTGTGTAAAGTTTATGGTTGTATAATTTATTTATTGATTCTTTATTTTATAATTACATATAGTAACTAATCTTGTATCGATGTATTATAGCTTAGGTGCATTTAAATTCCTAAGTAAAATGATAGGTGAGCCAATTTTTAATCGCAAGTTATATGGTGGCATTCCTGGTAAATCCATCGAATTCAAAAATTCAACAGGATAGTTGACTGCTTCGTCAGGATCAGTAACAATGTCAATCGATTTATACAGTATTTCATTGTCGGGCAATGACTGTTATAATTTGAAGTTAATAGCGTCATCATCGATATTTTTTTGCGGCTAAAATAACTCGCTCACGAAGCCACCCATGATTAATATAATTAGTTTATAAATTTGAAAATATGCTTTCAATAAAAGCATCTTTCGTACTTACTATGTTGTAGAAATTGTCTGGAAATTTGATGCATTGTGTGTCTTCATGAAATGGTACTGTTCCATTTTCATTAATGAGAAATTGCTCGGAGAATGATAGTGCCAATAGATCGTTGATTGTTCAGTTGAACACGTATATTTGTGTTAAGATGTAATGTACTGACATTTCGCCATAGATATGATTGTTTTATACATGCGTCAATTTCATCTAAATATGTAGTGCGTGCAATGACTGGCAATGTCTGTCTAAAATCACCGGACAGCAGTAGTAAAACACTACCGAAAAGCCTGGTGTTATTATTTAGATCTTTCATTATTCTATCGAGAGTTTTAAGTGAATACTTGTGGGCCATAGTGCATTCATCCCAGATAATAATTTTGCATTTTTGTAAAACTTTAACCATACAGGAATGCTTTTTTATGTTGCACTCTGCATCTGAATTTATGTAAATGTTCAACGGCAACTTGAGTGCTGAATGTGCAGTCCGTCCGCCATCAAGCTAAGTGACTGCAATACCTGATGAAGCAATTGCTAACGCAATATGATTTTGTGATCAAATGAGCGCAAGTATTAGTGATATGAGAAACGATTTTCCAATGCCACCTGGTGCGTCCAAAAAAAAGAATATTCTGCTGCAATTGACAAACTAATTCGATCGTATACATTATTTTGTTCATCATTGAGTAGTTGCTCATTATTTTCAACGAAAGTAGTTAAAGAGACCGTATCGAACTGTTGTTCGCGTTGATTCTCGCTGTTAATGATATCTGTTGCTAGGCTCACTTAGTGAGGGCATACCAAAATGAATGAATGCCACTTAACTTCGAAGTCAGAATGTAAATATCTTCAATCTTTATTAACGCCACGTTATATATTTCCGGCGAGAAAAAATTGATATTGGGATCTTGATCAGGGATCCGAATGCGATGCAGAATGTCGTCGGTCATAGAAACTTTATATATGTCCCAGAGGACAGAAACTAGAGATAGAATACATTTCATCAATAATATAGCAAATAATTGGCGAATTTGGTGAGGAGAGAAACTCAATGTTGCATCTGCATGTGTAATATTCCAATGGTTGTCATCTTCCAGCAAGTGTAATTTGTGACATGCATCATGATATGTGTCCTATAAAATTCCATTGACTGTTCGCAAGTATTGGAAGGACGCAGGGGTGGATACAGAAATTGTTTACGGAGGGGGCGCAAAATAAATTGTTTACTTACGACTAACCTGCCTGAATTGTAACATAAAATGTAAAAGCAACAACCATCAGGAATATATAAAATAAAAAATTTAATTAAGTACAAAACTTACTAACCGTGGCTATAACATACCAACACATTAATCAATACACAATAAATATAAAATATTATTTTATTTTTCGTAATTGTATATTACTCTAGTTAGTAGTTGTATTGAACCACGAAAATAATGGAAAACCCAATATATTTTAAACCTATTTGGGGGGGGGCGTACGCCACTCCCCCCCCCTTGGATCTGCGCCTGGAAGGACGTCGGCCCAGGAACATTAACCAACAATAAACGCAAGAAGAAACATTTGCGTTGCTTTGAAAAAAAAAAAAAAATAAATAAAAAAACACACATCATTGTAAAACCAATAGATTCCATCACTCCGTTCAGAATCTAATAAAATAAAAAATATAACATAAAAAGAATAATAGTAATAATAATAATACACACCTTTAATATATATTTTTTTTTTCTATACTTAATATTGTTCTAAATTTAATTGATTCAAACTGATTTGTAAATCTAAACCATCCAGGGCGTCACTCAAACGTATCCAAAAAAATTCATTAAAATCGGTCCAGCCGTTTAGAAGGAATTAAATTACATACACTCATATGTTAGAATTATATGTATAAAGATAAGAACCATACATTTTCACATTTAAAAAATATAAGAATTAAGTTCACACTCAAGTTTATTTCTTAAATATCAAATATGCTCATGTCTAGTTCACACAAAATGTACACGTTATTTTCCATCACTTATTCTATACATATTACTATATTTACCAAACTTTAAATCTACTATAAAATTATTTTACAATTTTCTGTTTTTCTCTACTGAGGTAGCTTATGTTTACAGTTTCCCACTCATGATTTTATATTTTTTTAATATCAAATTTAATATTATAAACCAAAATTTGTTGTACTATACATATGTTTGTAATGTAAACTATAAATATAAACAATATAAATTAAAGCTTCAATTATTTGTTGTTACTAGATTTTTGAATTTAATTGTTTAAGGATTTTATTGATTATTTGAGAGCAAACAGTTATGCTTCATGTTATGCTTTTACAATGGCACCACCAGTGATCCAAACAGTCATAACATCCATGTCCATAATAATGGGTAAAAAATATGGTGAAGAAGGAAGAAAGCGAATTAATCGACTTGCGAGTAATGTTCAATATTTCAGACAAAAACTTAAGGACTTAGGTTGTATAGTATATGGTAATAAGGATTCCCCAGTAATTCCTATGTTGGTATATTCCATAGGCAAAGTTGGGTGTGTATATTTTTACTAATTTTGATAAATTATATATAATTGCCTGTTATATTATTTTAGGTCAACAGTTCGAGAGTTTTATAAATTTAATATCGCTACTGTAGGAGTTGGTTTCCCTGCTACTCCATTGATTGAAAGTAGAATTCGTTTTTGTATGTCAGCTTCGTTATCTAAAGAACAACTTGATGAAGTAATTACTTTATTTATGATATTTATAATA
The DNA here is from genome assembly GCA_034509805.1 of Sipha maydis. Lineage (NCBI taxonomy): Eukaryota > Metazoa > Arthropoda > Insecta > Hemiptera > Aphididae > Sipha > Sipha maydis. The sequence goes on along the minus strand of JASXSY010001630.1, from coordinate 103,896 downwards.
TTTTAATGACTATATATATCGACTGATACTTAATCAAATACTTGAATAAAGTTAAATAATTAATTCGAACACTTAAAGTTATGGGAGCTTTAAACCAAGCCTTAACAATAAACACATATATAATAGCAAAAGATTATTTTGTGTTATTATTAAGTTTAAAATTTTTTCCTCTAAGTCTGGTAGAAATTTTTTTAAAGATTTTTGAAGAGTAGCTTATAGATATCCTAGTGTTAAAATTTTGAACCTTAAGTATAAACAGAAAAAATTTTATGAATTTTTATCTACAAAATAACTTCCAAATTTTTGCAATTTTTACATATTTCGTACAAATTGGAACTTTGAGCACTTATAAAAAAAAATTGTGACTTACGATTTAAGATTTTTTTATCAGTTAAGGAACAACTTATAAGAAACCTTGTATTAAATTTTTAAGATTTTCTGGCCGGCCAAAAAAATGTTATCGTTATTTTAAAAAAAAAAAATACTTAAAAAAATTGAAAATTTCAACTGTCTATAAATAGCTCAATAAAAGTCAAAATACTTTAACGGTGTATAGAGAACAATAATCCTAACATTTGGTGAAAATTTCAAGTATTTACATCGATTAGTTTTTGAGTTATAGCAAAATAAAAAATTTGATTTTGTCGAAAACTGGTTTTGCGTAAAAACTACCGTTTTTCCCTTAATTTTTTAGGGTTTTTCCCGACGCATTTAAAAAATATTGAAACAAAAATATTTTTTACTTTTGACCCCCCCAAAGTACTAACTAGATTCACTTTTCTTTCCGAAAAGTTGCTACATAAGGAAATCGAAGCATTTTTACTGCCCCAAATTGTGTCGACAGACACAAAAAAAAAAAAAAGTAACACACATCATATTAAAATCAATACATTCTTCACTCCGTTTAGAATCTAAAACACACATCATTGTAAAACCAATAGATTCCATCACTCCGTTCAGAATCTAAAAGGGGAGTTGTTCGTTTATATTACTTGAGGCAGGTTGAGTGGTGGAAGGTGAATTCTGCGGGACATTAGTGTGCTCATTGATTTTCGGGAGGAGGGGAAAGTCAATGTGGCTTGGTTTTTGAAGACTGGTAGAAGTGAGTGGTTCTTGAGAATTTGAAGTATTTTTACGCCAGGGATTAGTAGGTTGGAATTTCCGTATTTTGATAATGCCCTTGTGGACAAATCACCCTTTATAATTTGCTGGGTGCGGACCACCGCATAAGGCACATTTGGCAGGTTCATTTCGATTTTTTAGACATACAGAAGAATCGTGTAGTTCGCCACAACGAACGCATCTAGGACGGTTGCTGCAGTATGTACGTGAGTGGCCATAAGATTGGCAACGGAGATATTATGGAATGTCTTTCTTGGCATACGGTGCTTTAACTTGAATTTTAGTAAAACAGAGTGAGATTAATTTGAAGATCTCAGAGTTCGCTGAGTCGGGTTCTAAATCAATAAAAAATATTGGGAAAGGCGATTTGGATAGTCTATGACGAACATTATTTATATTTCTTGCTAGGAATCCTAGAGCTGAAAGTTCAATTTTTATGAATGAAATATCTGTTGATGGGTGGAGATTTTTAATCACTACTCTGAACGGTTTATCTTCTTTATTTTTGAAGGAGAGGCGGGGAACTTCATTTCTTAAGGTATTTAATAACGGCTCTATATAAATCAGAGTTGATCGTCTGTAACTTTAAGCCTTTGGTAGAAGCTTTACACTCAAAACGAGAGGACTTGGTTAGTTCGTTAATTTTAATAATTAAGTTATTGAAATTTAGCTCCGATTCGATGAATATAGGCGGCGGATTTGGAGGATTGATTACGATAGGTGTCTGCTGTTGTTCAATGACTTTCGTGACCATTTGTGAGTCATCATTGTGAGGGGCTAAAGGAGAGATACGATTTGTGGATATGAAAATGCTCGTATCTTTTTTCGGCAGTGGAGAAGAGGCGTGACTTGGAGATCTAACGCGTTTGACTGAGTCTGATAAGACTGTTTGCCAGTCTTGTTCATGTCTGAGAGGTCTAATGAGGAGTAGTCGCCCGTTTGATTTGATAATGATGTTGGTATTTTTAAAGTGGGTGGTAAATTTATTTTGGTTACTTTAATGGTTATGGGTTTTGGACTAGCAGAATTACTTTTGCGAGAATTCATAATGACGTAGATAAGGTAGCGAAGTAGATAGGGAAAATAGATATAATAAGTATGTTAAGTTCATAATTTTCGATTAGCCATATGATTACATGAAATATGTCTTGATAACAATGGTCAATCAAGCTATTCTCTATTATTTAATGCATTCACTTTTATTTACTACTAATATTAAGCATATATTTATTTACAGGTACTTGAAGCTACGGAAAAAATTGTGAATACATTTGGTTTGAGTTATTCGAAAAAACCTATTTCAAATAGAGAAATAATTTATGAAACGCCATAGTATCTGCGTACCTTAATAAAATTAGAAATATTTACATAACCTTATATTTGAATTGGGAATTTCGAAAAGGGCTCATATCTAAAAATTAAAATTAACATCAAACAATTTCGAAAAGGACTCATATCACCGAGATAAGTCCTTTTCGAAATTTTTCTAAAAATAAGATGTTTTTTTCGTCACAATAGAAAACAGATTTGGGCCCTTTTCGCTCAAAAAAAATATTGGTCTATATGTGTAAATGAAAATAACGTGGAAAAATCTGTTTTGATCAAAACTCGAGATGGGCCCTTTTCGAAATTCCCAATTCATTAATATTTAATCATGAAAAAGATACTAGTTCCACAAACCTAATCATGAAGGCCATTTTTTATAAATATTCATTATTTATATATTAATAAAGACTTATATTATAATAAATGTTATGTTAATTATTTGTTTTCTTTTAGCTTAATGGTTTCTATAGAACCTGAGCTGTGACAAACAATACTCTCTATTTTCCCCATAAAGTGCAAGATCAACATACACATTTCTTCCTAAAATTTTGATGTATTTCTCTACAGTATCTTTCCATGTTGTATATGATCTACATATTGGCATTTTCTTTTGTATGGTTTCACTTAGTATTTTTTTTATGGTATAATTATTGGCTCTTCATATGTGTTTAATCCATTCCATTCTCTTAACTTTTATATATGATTAAATATTAGGTTAATTTGTCTTATTATCTGTATATGTCATTATTTTTCCTTCTTTTGAATTTTCATAACTTTGTATTATTGAGCTGAAATATTCCTTAATACACAGTGGTGTATTGGTAAATACATTTATGGGTATACGCACCTAAAAGTAGTTGAATATACCTATATATACGATATACCTACCTTAAAAAATGTTCTCGCTCCTCTTGAAACATCATTACACTTAGTATTTAATAATCTTTTATTACTTTATTATAAATACTTACCTTTCATATGTTTATGCAGTGGCGTTTATACCCCCCCTATATACGCCTCCCGGAACCCCCCCCAACTTTAAATAATATACAATATTTATTAGTCTATATTATCTATTTATCTATGTTAATAACATATCAAAATTCAAATATTATTATAAATCATTTTAAAGAATTAACAATCGTCTATAAACTTCTTTTATAGGCATCTGTATCTTATTCTTTTTTAGTAGTTTTTTTTGTTCTAGTGTCATCTGCTGATCTGTGTTGAAGTAACCAACTTTTAACATAGGACTCAGGGCTCCATAACTTAAGGGGGGTCCATTTATATTTATGAACATCAAATTTGAAATATTAGTTATGCTTAATGTAGACCTAAGATCTGTGCAAATTAAGTTTAAAACATTGAAACCACGCTCACATTCAGCAGTTGAGCAAGGAAAAGTTTTAATACAGTTATTCAACTCTGGAAATACATCTTGAGGATATTTATCTTCATCAAAGTATACTCTCAATCCGTTTATTGCATTATTCTTGTTTAACATGAAACGTTTGCACAAACGTTTGACTTCTTCTTCACCATATCTTATGTGTATATCAACTGGCCAAGTACTTTTATCAAGAACTGTGATGTCTTTCATCAAACTTAAGTCATTTGTATCTTCTAATAATCTACTTTTTAGATTATTACAGATACTAGTTATGAACTGATTTTTTTTAATTGGTACAATTTTTGAATAATTTATTAGTTTTACATTTTTGAAAATCATATCATTATTTGCCACTTCAACTTCTTTCATATGATCTCCTATATTATCTTTAAAAGATTCTAAAATTCTAATTGATCTTTTAATATTTAAATCTGCTTCCATGAGAGTTATTTTTTGATTTTGAAGATTCAAAGATAAATTAGAAAGTTCTAAAAGCACGTCACACATTAAAGATAAATCATACAAATATTCTGGTGAACACAATTTCTTATATAAACCCAAATATTTACTTCTTGTTTTAGAATCTTTAGTTTTATCTATAGAAGAGTTATAAAAATGCTTACTTAGAGCAGCAAATGTCTTCCATACTGCATTGACAGCTCTCCAGCTGCTTGCTACCCATCTAGTATCAAGAACTCTTCCAACTTTTACAAATATAATATTCAATTCATTACAGACATCTTTAATTTCATTAGTATTTTTTGGCGAATTATTGTACAAAACATACAAAGAGTCGATAAATGATTTAAAATGATTAATAGAGTTTAAATATTTCATTGTATCATTAACAGCAAGTTCCAGCCTATGGTTTAAACAATGCCAGCTAAATATTAATGGATATATATCTTTTAATCTCTTTGCAACTCCTGCTCTTTTTCCTAAAAGGACACTTGCTCCGTCACTGACGAAAGATGTCCAATTATTTATTAAATATTCATCATTAAATCCAGATTCATGTAAACAATCAATAAGCTGGGTAACTATATTTTCTGCTGTTTGATGTTTAAGTTCAACAAGGGCTAAAAATATGAAAATAGGATCTTCAGAAGATATAGATGCTTTAATATATATAACCATAGCAGATTTTGTATTCAATGTGGTTGATTCATCAATCAAAACTAATAATTTTGAATTAGACTTAACAATGTTGTACACTATTTTTTTTTTCATTTCAATTGCTATGTGAGATATAATAGAAGTAGATGAAAATCTTGAATGAAGCGTATTCCCAATATCAATACCATTAAGTGCTTGCAACTCCAAAAGTTGAAAATTATCATTGTAAGGTCTATTATCTTTTGCTATATAGTAAGCTGTTTTAAAAACTGATAATGTAGATTTATGAACTTTATATGAACTATTTTCAAATTGGTTTTTTAATTTGTCAGATTCTCTTTCAATTAATATATTTGTAGCACATTTATGAGCTGATGATGTTACATGCTTTTTGATTTTATTCCGTAGAACAGAAAGTCTAGTTTTTTTATTATTACTAGTTCCCCCAGTAATAAGACTAAGAGACCACTCTGGAGATATTTCAAAAGCAGAATTATTAGAATTGTGTATATTACTAAACTTTTGGCAATTGGAACAGCCAATTTTACCATTGTGACAATTCATCCAAGCCCGAAAGCCCATAGGTGAAAAACAAAATTACTACCACATAAAGAAATGCGATACAATCAAAGATTCAATTAGACATTTTCAAATGTACAACAATATATAATTTTTTTCTCTTTAGATATGATCGATACAAAATGGCTTTCTTGAGTGACCCAGTTGAATGATAATGTCTAGTTCTACCTATATCAATGTCAATAATATATGTCCTAAGTTTTTTATTTTCTTCATCATTTGAATTAATTAACTTAGTTTTTCTGGTAGAAGATAACAAAAGATTTTGTGTTGCGAAAATCTGTCATTGAATTATATTAACCCTATCACTACCCATTTAATTGTACTTGACCAATATTTTTTTTTTTTACTTTATTTTTATTTATGGTCATAAATTAACAATCTCCCCAAGTTTGATAAAATTTGAAGGATTATTGAAGGATTTACAGGATCGTCCATTGTAATGGACATTGGGAGTTAACGGGTAAAAATTATTATTAATGTAGATATTCTTTATGAGTGTATTTTCAAATGAAAAAAAAATATTTCTGTATAGATACAATATAACAACAAAAACAAAAACTTAACATCAAATACAATATAATAATATGTAATAAAATACGTCTTACATTTATATTTATAACAGGATATACCTACTTTGATATATTCCTAATACCTATATATGTATAAACTTAAACTATTTTTCATTAGTAACTTTGTTTCATGTCTCAGTCTCTGATAATAACAAATGAATTACAAAATATGGAATAGTTACTCTGTTAGAAATATCACAATTTATTTTTATTATGATATTAAAATTAAAATTAAAATAAAAAAAAACGTAACATAGCATATATACGTATTTATACATAATATAAACTTAAAATAATAACTTTGGTTAATTTTTCAGTCTCTGAAATTATTAATAAAAATACCTTATTCATAAAAACAAATAACTATCTTGTACGTAATTTTTAGTATGATATGAAAATTAAAATGAAAACAAAACTAGATTTTATTGTGAAAGTTATAGAAACAGTCTTTTTTTGGCGTAAAGCATAAATGAATGTTACACTTTCTGCATACTACATGAGTTTTACCTGTGCATTTATTTTCTTTACAACGGGTCGCCTCTTTCTTTTCATCATATTTTGGGTAGTGTGATGTCTGGTCTTGGCTGACAGCTAGCAAAGGTCTAAATTCCAAAGATTTGGCGCATTTGGGCGATATATCGTATATGTCAACATTTGCATATACATTGGTGTTAAAAGCAACATTTTCAAAAAACGTATTATTAAAATACTTCATGAAATATTCAATTGGCGTAGGCATATCAATCGGAGGGTCAACAATAACTAAATCATCAAGTTCTAATATTGGTGCAGTACAAGGCGTGTTTATCCACTCTATGTCTTTCTTTTGAACAAAATTAAGTCCTGATGTACCTGGTGTATGAATTGGCGCTGTAATTTCATGCGTTTCGTCAATATCTTCGTGTTCAACTTCATTTGCTTGTAGTTGATCTTCTTCTTCACGAAGTGCCTCTAAATACCCAATCAAATCATCGTTTTCGAAATTACGTAAAAGAATTTCCAATTCATCGTCACAATCGTCATTTTCATCCAGAACATCAACATCACTGTTGTACCCATCATTTAATAAATCCAAAATTTGTTTTTCGTTTAAAGCCATCGTTAAAATGTTTAACTTTCCTTAAAATTATGAATTATTTTACAACGGAAAAGCTCATATCAGTGATAATATCATTATATTGTTATCATTATATGATAAGGCATGAACTCCCAGTGTCCATTCAAATGGACATAACATCAAACGAGTGTTATCAGGTGAAAAAAATATAATATCAAAGAATTTACTGTATCAACAGCTTCGGTAACTAACTAATATGTAAGAAAAAAAATACCCAGTGTAGCCAACAATAATATAAATAAAGAAAAAGTAGAAAAATGTTGCGTACTTTTACGCATAACCATCTGTTTCAAATTTTCTTTTGTTAATTATTATTTTACAAAAACCTTATCATTTATAGATTCATTATAGAAGGTTATCTTAATCTATACAATTTAGCGAACAATTACAATGTATTAAAACGTCGTTGTAATCAAATGTTGATGTACAGTAATGAATACAATTACATGTCCATTGAAATGGACAGTGGTAGTGAAAGGGTTAAAAAAATATATAAGATAGGAAATTAATTTTTTAAACCCCACCAAGATATCGTCGACAATAATATCCATCTCAATGATGTATACAATATTCTTGATAGCCCCCTGACAATGTCTCTACCAGGCGAAATTGAATATACCTTAAAAAAATTGTTTGCTTGTAATTCCCCAGAAACGATATCATTACAAATAAGATATTAAAAAATCTCCCAAAAAATGTATAATTTAACTAACATACCTACATTTATAATGGAATGTTAAGATTATCATATTTTCTTTCGATATGGAAATCCGCTTGTCTACTTCCTACACTCAGAAAGCTTTTTAAAAACGTTTGCTAAAAATAATTCGTCCAATAATGTTAAAAAAAGGTTTCATCCCAAATATTCAATTCGGTTTTCGTCAAAAACATTCAACCACTCATCAAATTCATCGCTTGACTGATTCAATAGCATCAGCCCTCGAAAAAAAAACAATATTGTACAGCCTTATTATAATAAGTATACTAGTATAGACATAGAACAAGCGTTTGACCGAGCTTGGCACGAGTGCTTAATCTATAAACTCAAAAAAATATTTCCGGAATCAAACTTTCTATTACTCAAATCATACAAAGACATTAAAAGACAGAAATTTTCAAGTACATCAAGGTAATGAAAATTCTAACTCTTTTGATATTAATGCAGGGGTTCCACAAGGTAGTGATTTGTCTGAAAACTTACAGAAACATATCTACTTCTAAAATTGAAAATTGGTCAAAAAAATGGAAAACGAAAATAAATTAAAACGAATCAGCCTATATCACATTTACCTTAAAAAAATTCACTGTCCTTATATTACTATCAACAATAGAATCATACTGATCAAATAAAATACTTAGGCTTAACACTAAATAAGCTCCTCATTTAAAACAAAAAAGACAAGAAGCAAACATAAGACTTCACAAACTTCGTCCACTGCTAAAATCCAAATTAAGCATAAATACAAAATTATTCATTTTCAAGACAATAATAAGACCCATCTGGTCTTATGGAATCTAAATTTGGGGCCGGGCTAAACTTTCCAACATTCGTCCAATACAAGCTCATTAAAACATCACTCTTCGACTAATCACAAACGCACCTTGGTACATAAGTAATGCTTCGCTTTGCAAAGACCTCAACAACACAACCGTTAAAGAACTAGCTACCACTCACTAAAAAATATTCCATTCCAAACTTGACTCCTACACAAATCCTCTAATAAAATATATGTTCTCTCACACCCTATCTGAAATCTCAAAACGACGTTTTAAAAGCAACTGGTCTCGTGACCTTTTGTAATAAATCGCTAAATTACAAATTATGAGGGTGTTGCCAATGGGCCTCTTCCCCAATCATGCTATTCATGTTATTGTTATTCATAATATTTATCATATTTACTTATTGTTTTTTATGTAGAGATTGTAAATTTTATTTTTAATATATATATATATATACATAAAAAAAGCTAGGAATAAAAACTCAATCTACCCACTCTCGTGGTTGAATCAATTGGTTAATTTTCGGACATCAGCAGCTGGTAGACCACACTGTCCCACTGTTACATTAATACAGACATACATACAGTAAATACGTTGATAGTCACATTGTAGCAATAGCGTAGGGATAAGTAGTAGTGATGGGCAATCTGAATCGATCTTTTGAATCGATCCCCAGGACCCGATCTTTTAAAAGATCGATTCATTTTTGTGAAAATCGGATCGATTTGTCGATCCGATCTTTTATGTGAAACGATTCATTTTTGTGAACATCGAATCGCATCGTCAATCTGATCCGATCTTTTATACCAAACTACTAAATTACTCAAACTATTTTATTATTAAAATCAATTCCGTTTGTATGCATGCAAGAAACTCTCGCTGAGCTTTGACTCAGACCACGTACCTGTAAAAATTACACTAAATTCGACTTCTCAATCTTATCAGTATAATAATTCACTAATTAAAGACAAACCAAACTGGGATATATATTCTAATCAAATAAAAACAAATTTAAAAATACCAAATAGTATACCTTCTATACAAGCGGAGGAACAAACATCAGAACATCTAAATTCGTAAATATTAATAATAATTTATATTCTTATATTATTAATAATTCATAAATCCATTCTCATATTTAATTAATAAATTAATTTCAATAAATGAATCCGTCACAAAATCGTTATCAATTTTTGATTAAAAATGTATAGTGATACTTATTAATAATAAAAAATTGTTCTCACAATATATTTTTTGTAACTAAAATTACCCAGTAAATAATAATAATTTCACACATTTAGTAAGCAATTTCGGACTTTAACTAACACTGAATGTTTATCCCAAGATTTACCAAATCTCGTTTTTAAAAAACCGAATTACTAAAATCATTCAGGCTTTGACCAAACTATTTTGTGTATCCTATATTTTACCGAAATCCATCGGTAAATGTCCGAATATCGGACATTCGCCGACAGCAGACGGTGAAACTTAGGATTCACCGCTAAATCCTAATTTTTACCGGTATTCGTACTTTTACCGTAACGTACTATTACCGTAATAATATATAGGTCAGTGTTTCATGTTTTTGTGAAATATTTCAGACTTCAAATACTATATATGATAATATATATATATATATATATATATATATATATATATATATATATATATATATATATATATATATATATATATATATATATATATATATATATATATATATATATATATATGATAATATATTCTATATAACTATGCTTCAAAACAAATTAAAAAGAAAAGGAGGAGCAGAAAAGAACAGAGATAAAAAACGAAAAGAGTTATTAGAAGAGAGCAAAACATGTTTAAAATTGGATAGTATGTTTAAAAACGTTGAAAAAAAGGATAGTGTAGTTTTAGTAAGTCAATCTTTGGATACTGAAATTAACAGTTGTAAATCTCGACCTGACGGTGAACTAAGTAATAATATTCCCAATAACAACTTAATTAAAGAAAATAAGAAACAAGATAATAATATAGATGAAGACGAAATAAGAAAAGATAATTTTGACATTGATCTTAACATACAATAAATAAACCTGACGCCTTTGATTATTTTAAAAAGCCAACGTATCAAAATATTGAGGACTTCTTCGAATTTCATCCTTGTCAACCAAAAGACAATATTCCCTTCAATCCCCAAAAAACTTATTATTCGGCAAATAATAAACGTATATGGTTATCCTATTCTACAGAATTAAAAAAATTATTTTGCACGATTTGTATTGTTTATGGGAGAAAAGGAGAGCAAAATACTTTTGTTGAAGGTTCTTCTGATTGGCAACATATTTATTTGAGAATCGGAGAGCACGAAAACTCCGCTCACCATAGAGATTGTGTCAATAGTCATTTTATGACAAAAGAAGGTAAAGATATTAAGAAAATAATTATTTACGGTTGCACGGATGTCAGAGGGAAACAAATAGAGAGATGTAGAAATATTGTTGAAAGAATTATCGATGTTGTAAAACTCATTGGAAAATGTGGTTTGGCATATAGAAGAAAAAGAAACGAAGCTGCATACACATTAAATAAGCCAAACATCGATCATGGTAATTTTTAAGAGATAATTTTGTTTTTAAGTAAATATGACTCCCTTTTAAAATCATACCTTGATGAAGTAATCGCCAAGAGTGAAAATATCAAAGAAAAAGGCAGTAAACAAGGTGGTGGATTAATAACATTTTTATCCAAAAATACTTTTAACAACATCTTAGAAGTATGTTCCGATCTTATAACTGAAACAATTGTGTCGGAAATAAAAAAAGCAAGAATGTATTCTATACAAATAGACACGACGCAGGATGTATGTGTGTCAGACCAGTGTTCTATAATCATAAGATACGTAAATGATAAAGTTTATGAACGTATTATAGGATTTAAAAAATGTACAACAACAACTGGTCAAGCATTTGCTGATTTAGTGGTTCAAACATTGCAATCAAAAGGTATTTCACTAAATAATTGTATTGGGAATTCAACCGATGGGGCCAGCAATATGCAGGGACAATACTCAGGATTTGCTAAAAATATGGAAGATTTAGCTCCCAATCAAGTGCACGTATGGTTTGTTTGACACATTCTAAATTTAGTATTGCAAGATGTCACTAGTAGCGGAATTCATGCTGCAAACCTATTTGAACTACTCAATAGTACAGCTAGTTTCATCCGAAGATTACATGTACGTATGGATCGCTGGAATGATATAGTTACTAAAATGAAACTCAATTTAATTGGAGAAACAAGATGGTGGGCGGAGGAAGTAGCACTCAAAAAAATTTTTGGACTATTTGACACTAAAAATTTTAATGGCATACTATTTAAAAACTTAATTCAAGTAATGAAAACAATTAAAGATTCGGTACAAAATGACTCGGAATCTAGAGCTAAAGCGTCAGGGCTTATAGAAAATTTCATAAAATATGAGACAATTTTAACAGCAATGGTGTTCCTCAAAATATTTAGTATTACAGGACCTTTATCTAAATATCTCCAGAGTAAGAACTGTGACATATTACAAGCATATAATATGATTAAAAAATCTGAAGTTCAATTACAGCAAGTAGAATTTTCTGAAATTCATGATAAAACCAATATATTTATAGAACATATGAATGACGAACTTGATGAAATTGATATTATTATTGAAAACAAATTTCCAATTAAAAGACGTCGAGTTCCCAAAAAAATGTTTAACTATGAGGCTGATGATTCTTTCAAAAACATTTCAGCGATTGATGAATATAGAATAGGCACTTTTCAAACTATTATGGACACAATTAACGATAAAATAAAAGTAAGGTATAAAAGTTTATCTCGAGAAATTTGTGCAGATATTTCTTGTTTAGATCCAAAAAACTTTGAAGATATAAAAAATGAGGGACTTCCAGAAAATGCAATGAAAAAAATTAGTGAAAAATTGAACTTTATAAATCCAAATGTAACACAAGCTTCACTAAAAGAGGAGTTTCTTGATTTTATGAACAAATTTGACTCTTTAAAACAAAATATAAGTTTTAGTTATGTAAATGAGGACGAAGATATAGATGACTTAGATGGCTTTAATTTAGATGAAAAAGAATATCTAATTAGTGAAAATGCCTGTAACAAGTGTTCAAATTGTATTCATTGCTGTTATATTATTTTGTTGAGATATTATTTGTATTGTTCAGCCTATTCTTCATTATTCTTAGCTTATAAGTATGTATTAACTTTGTCTATATCACAAGTTTCTTGCGAAAGATCATTTTCTAAGCTTAAATATATCAAAAATAGGTTGCGTAGTACACTATCATCTTCACACCTGGAACAACTTATGATAATATGCACAGAAAAAGATATATTAAACCAAATAGGAAACAACACAATTATTGACAAATTCGCCTCTCAAAATAAACTACTCAAGTCATTATTAATCTTATAATATTTTATATTTATCTTATATTAACAAAATAAATATTAATATAATATTACACACTTGTTTATATTATTCATTAAAAGTTTCATCCAAAGTTTATAAATTGTATATATGCCTGCTTGTATTTATTAATAAATGTATACATGTTTAAAGAGTTTGCTACTTTTTTTTTCACCAGCACAACCAGTATAATTTAAGTGCATTTGTCAAGTTACCTTGTACAGTTATAGTCTATACATTTATAATTAGTGCAATAAGTACAACTATAATCTAATCTAATATAATATTATAATATAATATAAAAGTGGTGTGATAAAAAAATATAATAATACCAAGTAGTTGTAATAGTGTAATATTAAATTCATATTATTCCTACAAAAAAATGGTTGGAGGGGGTGCTGGGTTGTTAGATCTTGTATATTATGACCATGTGGGCCGCTAAAATCTATATTTCCCGGGCCGGTCAGATCAAGCCTATCCGCCCCTGGTTTATACTTTATAGTAGTTGGTATAGTTATTCGTATTACGAAAACTGAACTACTAATCTACTTTTCTACTAGTTTTGACTTTGAGTCTATATTTTCGACTCGTGCTAATCGTGGGACTGGTCGTTAGACAAATAATGATGAGTATAAGGTTATTTTCTCAGAACGTTTATTTCAATTATTAATATTTCAATTGAAAATTTCGAATGATTATTTCGAGACACCTGGCGATTCTAAAAATGTCTCGATTACTGATATTATTACTAATATTTCGATTACTGAAATCATTTGATTATGCCCATCACTAGTCTATAGGTAAGTGTCCACTTGAGATTAAATAGTCTCGAGAGCAGTCTCGAGACTTTACTCACAAATGTATATGAACCTGAGAGTACTCGCAGAGACAAGTCATTACTAATCACCGAGACTGCATGTGTCGCGAGTGGACACGTTCATTCCTGCTCTTGAGATCTAGTCTCCAGTTTTTCGACAGTGTTTGAAGAGCTGAGAGCACGTGTTAAATATTTACTATACCGTATACTGTCTATAAATTTTTTTTGGTTGTTATTTTAATTATTATTTATTTAAATTAAATTAAATTAATTTAAAATGAGTGCACGACAATGGACAGATGACGACATTTTTGAAAGCAGCTCCCAAGTCACTTCGACGGTCCACCCATTTCCTAACCCAACATTTCCTTTTTCTTTTTTCTTTTATCTTCCGTTTTTGTACAATATTATGCGCAATTATAAAAGCTAGGGCCTGACGCGAATCCATTTTATAAAAAAAGAAAGAAAAAACATTCAAATTCGTAAAAAAAAACACGTGTACTTGCGGTCAAGTCACACACAATACTGTGTGTGTTAACTCTAGTCGGCACGAAATTGTCTTGGTCTCGAGATTAATGTCACTTTCGAGTCTCAAAAACGTATCACGAGACCGTGATTGATCTCAAGTGGATAACACCCCGAGATCAATCTCGAGACTTTCTCTCGAGATATAATCTCAAGTGGACACTTATCATATACCTAATCTGTACTATTTGGAATTGTTAAAGACATTTTAATTTTATATGCTTTACGGTTAAGACAAAGAATTGTCAATTTTTTATTTATTTTGTTTTCGTGTAAATAGTACTTATTTACTATTTTGTATTCTTTTATCTTGAAGCATAATTTTTTTGTAGATAATATTATAATCAATAAATATGTTACATATAATTATAAATCAGATTATATTTGATTAAACGTTAAATATTTTAAAATTATTTGTATTTTGAAACATATGTACAAACAAAATAAATTGTCAGTTGTTTTTCTTACCTTTTATTTCATTTTAGATTCTGAACGGAATGATGGAATCTATTGGTTTTACAATGATGTGTGTTTTTTTTTTTTATTTATTTATTTTTTTTTTGTGTGTCTGACGACACCTTTTTTGGCAGTAAAAATGCTTCGATTTGCTTATGTAGCAACTTTTCTGAAAGGAAAGTGAATCTAGTTGGTACTTTATAATATATATTTTTGTTTCAATATTTTTTAAATGCGACGGGAAAAACCCTAAAAAAATAAGGGAAAAACGGTAGTTTTAACGCAAAACCAGTTTTCGACCAAATCAATTTTTTTATTTTGCTATAACTCAAAAACTAATCAATGTGAATACTTGAAATTTTCACCAAATGTTTAGATTCGCGTTCTCTGTACACCGTTAAATTTTCAAAGTATTTTGACTTTTATTGAGCTATTTATAGAAATTTTCAATTTTTTAAAATATTTTTTTTTAAAATAATGATAAAATTTTTTTGGCCGGCCAGAAAATCTTGAAAATTTAATACAAGGTTTCTTATAAGTTGTTCTTTAACTGATAAAAAAAAATCTAAGTTCCAATTTATACGTAATATGTAAAAATTGCGAAAATTTGCAAGTTATTTTGTAGATAAAAATTCATAAAATTTTTTCTGTTCATACTTGAGGTTCAAAATTTTAACACTAGGTTATCTATAAGCTACTCTTATAAAATCTTTAAAAAAATTTATACCGTACTTAGAGGAAAACATTTTATGACTGTTTGAAATTTAAATATTTACGAAATTGCATAAAATAACGATTTATTCTCGAACGATTTTTAATATTTGTTATAATTCAAAAAGTATAAGTCGCAGATTTTTGAAATTTCTACCAGCTGTTAATATTGGTATTTTCTTTATGTCATATTTTTTTCAAAATATTATATTGATTTTTAAGCCACTTATAGGCATTTAAAATATTCGATTTTTTTACATTTTATTTTTATAATCGGTGATAAAAATCGTACAAAATACTTGAAAATTTAATAGAAGATTCCACAGAAGTAGTTCTTAATGTCATTCAAAAATTATTAAAATCCATAGGCACAATTTTTTTTTATAAGCGTTTGAACAGCAAATATTGACATAGAATTACATGTAAAATATAATATAATGTATAATATTCTAGACTGACAAATGATATCGGTTTTTTTAAAATGCTCTAACTCAAAAACCAAAAATCGCAACAACTTGAAATATTCACCAAATCTTTATATTGACGTTCTCTATACATGGTTAAGTTTTCAAAGTATTTTGACATATTTTGACTTATTTATAGACAATTTAAATTTTCGATTTTTCTAAATTTTTCGTTTCAAAATAAAATATACTTATTACAATATTTATAAATAACATTGTATTATATCCTAGACAAACATATCATCTCCGTTCAGAATCGTTTTTCGTATACAGTGATACCTATCATTGAATTCAAATTTAACAAATCCTTTATAATGCCCTATCCTACGAAGAGTCGCACTTCACCCCCAAGTGTACAGCAGAGCGAGGCCCATCCGGTTCTTTTTTTGTTTTATTATAAATAAATATTAAAAAATATTATGTATTTTAGTTTATAATGTTAATATACAAAATTATTTTATAGATCTTGAGTAGATCTGGCGAGTTATCGACTATAAATTTGAGTAATATTACTTGAGTGATATTTTTCTATTCGATTATATTTTATCGATTATTATATCTCGGTGAATACTGACTATTCTCACGATGTAAATAATTGAGTAAATTACTTGATTATTATAATATCTCGATTACTAATCTCTCGATTATAGAAATCAATCGATTATTCCCATCACTAATCAAAATGTTGATGAATCATAAAAATCTTATCTATACATAATTACTTGCGCTGCCAAGAGTAGGGCACTATAGAAGTATTATACTTATAAATTACTATAATAATTACTTATAATTACTAGTATTGTACTTATAGTAATACAATAGTAGTTTATAGTATTTATAGTGCCTTACCAAGCGTAACAATTGATACATATAAAAATTGTATATTTATTGTACTTGTCTACACTGTATCATCTACACTCTTATCATTCATTTATTTGAAAACTGTTATCAAAATCTTGGCAGTGAACAAATTATATCTACAAATTGAAAATTTAAGATATCTATGTACTCAAAAGTACATTTTTATTTTTATTCAAGATTCATAATAATAATAACGAACCTTTTTAATTCTTACATTTAGAATGGAAAATATAATTTTTAATAAGGATCAAGAATGTGAATCTTCTAATTATAAAGATTTTACTCAAGAAGATTTGTTTTTAGCTCCAGAACCAAAAAGATCAATTGATCAAATTAATTCTTTAGATCTATACGGAAAGAAGAAGAAGGATAAAAGTAAAAAACAAATTGAAGCAGAAGAAAGAGAAAAAATGAGGTATTTATTTAAGTTTTTATTAAAACATATTTAGTGTACTTAATTAATATTTTTTTTTTTTTAGAGTTCTTGTTTCCAACTTTACTGAAGAACAGTTGGATAGATATGAAATGTTTAGAAGATCAGTGTTTCCCAAAGCAGCAATTAAAAGAGTTAGTGTTGATATATTTAAAATTATCAATGAATATTTGTGTTGCAAATAATATTAACATTATTTTAATTTATAGATTGTACAAACTATTACTGGAAATTCAGTATCTCAAAATGTAGTAATTGCCATGTCAGGCATTGCAAAAGTTTTTATTGGTGAAATAGTTGAAGAAGGTAACTTAAATTCACATACATAATTGTCAGTGCCAGTGTAGCGTACAATTTACCAGCTCGTTTCTAGTGTAGAGTGTAATCTACCAGCCTGTTTTTGGCAGGGTTGGCATGAAAAAGCCCATCCCGAAAAAACCCTGGCTGCTTTTCTGGGTTAAACCCACTTGATATGTTGAAAAACCCATAAAAAAAACTCTGGCTGCTTATCTGGATTAAACCCACTCATTTTTTTTGAAAAAAACTCATAAAACCCGGGTTGCTTTTCTGGATAAAATACTCTTTTTTTTTTTTACTTATGTTAATTTTCAGAAAAATTTTCCTTATAGGAATTATTTATTTTTCCAATTAAAATATTAAATTGTTATGAAAGAAACCTTATTATTTTTTTTTTTATTAGGTAGGTACAAATAAAAGTATATAATAGAAAAAACTACACACCAACGGTCAATATAAATGTTAACAATTTTTTATTTTTAACAAGGAAATTAAAATTTTAAATATAAGATAGGTAACTTTCCTTTAAAGTTTAAATACTTATTAAATAATACAAACAAAAATTAATAGTTAAAAAAAAACAAATACTTGCTAATGAAATAAATAATGATAGCTAGTCTGTCAGTCTGATAGTTAATGTTAATAATAGTTGATAAGAAGTTTAATTAAAAAAAGTCCTCCTTAACTTCTTCTTGAGGGGTTTTTATGTTTAGAAATCAGTGGATCTTTACCAATTAGGCTGCCTTTTCATGACCCAAGCGATTTCTAAGTTTATTCCAAATTAGGTTGAAAGTAGGAAATATTCGCTCCAATGATGCATTGCTATTCCTAGCTCTACTCCGAATACTTAGTAGGGCTGAAAAAACAAACAAAACTTTAAAGGCAATTTTCCTCCTTTTGTGGTTTGGCATTTCATCACATACCACCATTGTCCTGGCTTTGATTAGTACATGTCAAGTACGGATTCCAAGAACATCAAAACTGGAAATACGGTAGGGTCGTTTATTTTGAAAGCCAAGAATCCAGCAAGAAAGCAGTAGATCGCACGCGACACTGGCACCTACTTGTCTTTACTTAAATATGTTTCTTAATGGAATTATAATTATAGCTCTTGATATTATGGAAGCTCAGGGTGATTCAGGACCATTACATCCCAAACATTTAAGAGAAGCTGTTCGACGACTAAGAAAAAATGGTGCCATACCCTCTTCTAAAGGTAGAAAACTACCTTTTTACATTTAGATTAATGTAAATAAAGTACTAAAATGTATTATGTAAAATTATATTTATTTTTTTAAACTACCAATTATGACTGTATATATGACTAAATACAAGAATTTTTTTTTGTATTTAAGTATGAAATTTATATTCTTAATAAAATATTAGTTATTCAATATTTTTGAATCTTTAAAATTTTTGCCTAATGAATAATGATTAATTTCTGTTGAATCTCACTTGGAAATAAATTTAAATATACATTAGCATTTAATCTATGGTATTATTAATAACTTATAACTAAAATTATATTTTTAATATAATTTATGATAACTATGGATAAGTAATTGCATATTGCATAAATAAAAGCATTTAAAAAAACAAATTTCAAATTATAATAAACATACAATTATTATAATTATAAATTCTCTTAAGTCTTTAAATCGGTGTTTCCAAATTGTGGACAAAGTAATAAAAACCATGAGAGTTGAAAAATATAAAAAGGTAATATACGAATTGAGGACGTTTGAAAAATTACATTTGATAATGACAATTGACATTATTGGACTGATGATTTATCAGTGTTATAAAAAATTTTTTTCAGTTTAACCACTTACTCGTGCGTGTTTCATATATTTTTAAATGTTCAGTGATAAACTTAGAGTTAGTTGTGATTGTCAGTTCTAAGTTCTGTTTTTACCGCGTAAAGCGTAATGAAATTCAATGATGGGCTTGTATAAATATTTTTAATCCCATCTACCAATCTTTTTGGTAGCTTGCCCTAAGTCCTGAACAAGTGGAGAAGAGAAATATTTGTGCCCACAACTCACTTTATTATTTTAAAAAAACTGTATGTAATTATGTGTCCCTTTAAATTACTCTAACTACTTAAGTTATAGTTGTATAATCAAATAACTTACAATTCAGATTGAAAATTACAACATGAGAAAAAAAGTGCTCAGGTCATTTTTTGACACATGTATTTACTAATTTATTAATGAGTTATAGTTATGTAGATAATAAATCTTATATTCCAATATGACTAAATATTTGTTTGAAAAATAAATGAGAATTATATTTAGTAATTATATTTAATTAAAATTATAATACATAAATCTATATTTCACAGCTACGTAGGCTATATTTCATTATATTTATTTAAAAATAATAAATAAACTTATTTTAGATTTACTAAACATAAAATCTCAATTTGTTGATTATAAAAAAAAAAAAAAAACAATGTATAACTGTTAATTATAATACAATTCAAATTGAGTTTATAATAGAAATTAGAACAGTTGAAATTATAAACAAACTATCAGTAGACTTTTCACATAGAGTAGATATATCCCTGCATAATTCTTCATTTATTGTGTTAGTTGAATTCAATATATAAAATGCTGCTACAACAAGTGCTGCTGCTATAGTAATTTTATCCAACTCGATGTCTAATAATTGTAATCTAGTAAGCAAAAACAAATACCTCTTATAATTTTTATTCAATTACAAATAACTTGATAATGTTTGTAAACAAAAACTATTAAATGCTTTAATATCATATTTTAATTTTTATTATATGTACTTTTCACAATATGTATAGTTTCTACATCCTGTTCTTTGATACTGAATTCGATCATGCAGTTCTTGTTGATAAATATAAGCAAAGTCTGTTAATAATAAGCATGTAGAATACAGATTGTCTGTAATTTTATAAGGAATCATAACCAAGAAATATTCGACCAACATAAATATTGATGGTTCATTCAGCTAAATTAATATTATTTTATAATAAATCATAAAGTTTTTAAGTTTAATTTTAAATTTTACCTTATAACCCACTACATGAAAGACTTCAACTTCTGATGACAGAATATTTTTCTTAGTATATATATGTCCTGTTCTCTTTAGTATAGTTCTGACATCTCTTAATTTAAGACTCTACATAATATAAAATAGCTTACAAGTTATCCTAACATTACTTATTTATTAAAATACTGTTAATCATTTCAATATTTTGAAAATGTATGGTCATAGACCTATATTGAGTCACATTTTAGGTGAAACTTAATTGTTTTATGATAGTTTACATTTAAATAGACAAGTGATTTATGTTATTGAAATTATTTACATCATATACAGGATATTTTTAAAATATATAATAACAACTAAGCCCTGTAATAACTGAGCTCATTCGTCCAATTTTTACCTATAATTATTGTGCATCTAATTATTAGATTAAGTTCAAATTTAACTTAAAATAAAATATATTGAAAAAATCATACAATCATATTTATTCTTAAAAAAAATTCTAATTAGTTAATAAGTACATATTTTACTATGACCTATGATAAGTATTAATAACATTAATTACTAAATATTAAGATTATGCATAACTTACTAATGATTGTTGAGCATTCTTTGAGACCAATTGCATGCAAGACATAATTCGTAAAAAAGATTTTTTTTTTAATCGCTCCAGTACCTTAGGCCATTTATTTGGATGTTTATCGTAAACATTTGTATACATATAAATAAAATATTCAGACAAAAATCTATCAAATTTATAAATACCATTATTTTAAATAGAATAATAGATTTTACTATGTTACCTATCATATAATTCAACACACTTGTATTTAACAGAATTATTCACACCACACTTATCAGCAAGTTTAAATATAAATTCTACAACTTGTGGTGTACATGATTTGTAAGGTAAAATACCATTATAATACAATTTTTTGAAATGATGAACTTCTTTCTTGTATAACATGAACCATTCAACCATATAGGTATCTAAATTTTCACATATTCATATTTAATAGATAATTAGTTAAATTAGTTAAAAATATAAAGATGCTTTTCTTACTTTCATAATTATCAGTGCTAAATTGCATATTGTTAATGATATTTAATATCAAATTGAACTAAAATACAAAGTAAGCCAATGTCATCAACATTATCTTAAATCATTACTATATACTGAGAATAACGTAGACACTAATAATATTTAGTATTAAAATATAGAAGTTTGTATGTATATAAATCCCTAAATTCAAGATATTTTTTATGTATAAAAAATTCATACCTACCCTACACTGAAAAAATTATGATATTGGTTATTATCAATATATGCTTAATAGCTGTGGAAGTGCTGTAGTACTCATGGAGGACTCACTTACTCATGGACGCATAAAATACGATTTTTAATATTTCCGCATGATATTTATAAATATATTGATTGCGGCCCAATTGACTTTAATTGATATGAGATGAATTTGACTATTTTCTTTGATCTAGAACCTAGAATTGGTAGATCACAGATTAATAGCCTTGATTCACCTGCGACCTACCCAATTAAAAATTTCAACGCGGGTCATTCAGAAACACTACAGAAAGTTAATGGATGTCATTTTGAGTCAACCAGAAATATCACCTTCGTTTGAACATAATTTTCTACGTGTTCAATTTGGTATAAAAAGTATTCTATTTATATTATAATATAAAAATATTTCCTGAATTTTTCACGGTACACCCTCTAACTATATGATTACATAAAACCATTTTATCTACTTTTAATATATAATTATCTCAAAGCGAAAAATTTATATAGTTAATAGATATAATACTTACCTTTGTGTATTATACTAGTAATTTACTATTCTAATTTCCAATTCATAGTGATCCACTAATTGTGTCTGCCGTATGGTTGTACAAAGAACTTATGTAGTAAAATTGATTATAAATATAGTATATATAATCAATGGCACTATTTAGGTATAGTATTTATTACTGAGGTATATTTAGGTTTAGTTTAAAGTATTACTTTTTTATTTCTATACTGTGTTCAACGAGTAAGCCGTTGTACCACTGAACAAATAATAAAAATAAACATAGTGAGAGGAGCCTATAATATGACATATTAAATTCCACAAACAATAAGCCCATAGTGTTTCATGTACCTAGTATATACTTATGTAGGCAGGGCCGTAATCAGACCGGTTTTCTAGGTTCATTTGTCCGGGGTCCGAACCTAAACATATTTTTGAGGGGCCCGGGTCTACAAGAAAAAAAAAATTAAATCATGACTAGCTCGGGTCTACAAAAATATTTTAATGGGCCCCAGCTGGAGCTTAAGTAACGACCAATGGGCACTGTCATTTTGTTGAACATTTAATCATATATTAATACTCAGGGCCGAACTTCCGCCTAGGCAAACTAGGCAGCTAGGGGCCCTTGCTTTCCTGGGGCCCTCAGGGAAACATACATAAAAAAAAAGGTATCACACACATAAATTGATTACACGGAAAATAGTCAAGTAATTTAGAAATTATATAATATTATTATGTTGTTTTATTATATAGTTTTATGGAAAGGTATATAAACATAAATAAATACATTTCGTGGTGTTTATCAGTGTTCCTTTCTTTCTATTCGATTATATTTATAGCCGAAACCCGTAAATAAATGTATAGCCGTAAACACTAAACATTCTTAAAATAGTGAATAATTATTATCGCGTCGCCCGCTCGCCAGCCCGCATGCAAAATCAGTTCAGCTGGTACACGGCGTTATCTTTATCTTCACATCGAAACCAATAGTATATGGTACATAAAATTATAAATAATTTGTTTTGAAAGCCAGGGGTACGATTATTAGTTATTATTTATTACGATTTAATTTTCATTTACACTCCGATCGTGTTGGTGTCAACAGATAAATTACGTAAGTACAATAATATAGCTGTTCATAATATAAATCAGTAATAATTTATTCTCATACATTATACCTACAAAACGATTTTAAATTTAAAAATTATACGATATATTTAAGTCTGCATGTTAGTTAAATATATCCAGTTAATCTAAGCGACTAAGCCGACGTGACTATTTAGTTTCAAACAATAACAGAAATTAAAAATGTTTTTTTTTATTGAAAAAAATGTAGGTATTAATGTCAAATGTAAATTATAAATTAACCCGTCTTCAGTGGTTTATACGTTACAGTTTATAGTTTATACTAACTATATTGCATTATTGCTACTATATTATAGTAGTTTATAGACTATAGTAGCAATATATACTATAATAATATACTAATAATAATAATATATTAATAAAATAATAAGATTATAGTAATTAATTTGTGTTTTTTTTAAATTTTATTTTGTAAACACTGAATAATACTGATTATTAATAATCGATCGACCAAAATGACCTCTATTATTTACTATTTATTTTTTTTTTACAACTATTTGCTTTTTACTATTTTATATGATGCCACTATTGTATAGTTTGGTCAAAATGATGTTATTTTAGAGGACGCCGATGATAACATTTATCCAAATATAGGAATATCACTTAGGATGCTGTTGAGTACCCCTGTATCAAACTGCTCAGCCGAACGGTCATTTTCGACTCTTAAAAGAATAAAAAATTATTTAAGATCAAATACAGAGGAAAAAAGACTTACTTCACTCGCCGTGTTATACATTGAGTCAGAAGTAATGCAAGGAGTGGACTACAGTGAAGTGATACGTTCTTTCGCTGAACAAAAAGCTCGACGTGTAAACATTTGTTAATAATTTTTTTATAAATCTGTTCTTTTATGTTTAAATTATATAGATATATTTATTTTATAATTATGATAATGGTATGTGTATATAATATTTGTTTTATCTATTAGTATGTTGAATATATACAAATTAAAAGCAGTTTTT
The DNA here is from genome assembly GCA_034509805.1 of Sipha maydis. Taxonomy (NCBI): domain Eukaryota; kingdom Metazoa; phylum Arthropoda; class Insecta; order Hemiptera; family Aphididae; genus Sipha; species Sipha maydis. The sequence continues at coordinate 79,220 of JASXSY010001630.1, read as the reverse complement.
ATTAATATATATTTAAAAGGGCCCTTCTTTAGTAGCTGCCTTGAGGCCCTGAGACCCTTAAGTTCGGCCCTGTTAATACTGTGTAATAAATTAATACTGTAGAATACATCGAAAACATTCGAAATAACTCATTTATTTAAATACCATTTAATAGCGACCGAATACCTATATAATACCTATATTCTACTTAAATCTTATCTTATCGCGGCGTCATGACGATCATGGGTATTCTTATTCATCAGCCGATATTCACGAAAACAATTAAGCTTGATTTTTAGTAGGTTGTCATAAAATACACTGTACTTTTTTGGGTTTTTTCAATAATATTATGATATAAGCACGCTTGGTTATTACTTATTTTCATTGTCATCAAATTCAGTTCAAGACAGAGTTTGTGGCGACTTATGTTTATATCCGACCGCTGAACTTTAAAAGTGACGATATGAGTGTTTATAAATATAAATCGGGGTTTCAAAAAAGAAAAGAACAAGAAGTTCAGGAAATAGAAGCGTTCAAAGGACAAAGGTCTCTAAACAAATATATTCAATTTCCAAATTACACTAATTACAGAAATAGTACAGCAATAGGGTCCTCTACGACAGTGAACCAACTTTCTTGTGAAACTACGATTGAAAGTGAGTACTAAATATTAAATAAGAGCGTTTAAATTTTTAAAAATTACAATAATTTAATTATAACTATAAAATACCTATCATAAGTATTTATCACATAATACGGATCGATATAATTCACAGTACTTACGTATTAATCTTTTGTATTTTAAAATTAATTTTTATACGTTTTAACATTGCATTTTTAATTTTAATGTTTTTAAATATTATATCAATATACATCATCAAATTATTAGATTAATAAATATTTAATACATGCATTTATTGTTTTATATTTATATATATACGATGTGTATATCGTTAATATGGATGGTGGGGTTATAACAAAATTTAAATATTAATTTAAAATAATTATTATTTTAATAATTATATATTATATATATTATAATAATTTTAATAATTATTAATTTTAATTTAAAATAATACTCAATAATAATACTTAAAGTATAATTCTTGGTTCACCGATAGCACACATATTTCGCTAATAATATTAAGGTATTTATGATTTTATTTGAAAAAAAATTCTTCTTTACGAAGTTTAGTAATATGAATTATCATTTATTTTATTAATTTAATTATTACATAAACAAACGCAGATATTTCAGCCAGCGGCAATATTCCCATGATGTCAGAGAGGCACCAAGAATCGTATTTTTAGTCTACCTACACATAAAGATACCAGTGGCGTAGATACGATTTTTTTTATGGGGGGGAGTTTAAAATATATTTATGATACAAATTACAAGTTATTAGTTAAACTAAACGTCATTTTTATTTTGTTTCAAATTGGTATTAGTTATAAATAGTTGTTATAGTTTTATATTAGATTGTTATAATAATTCATAAAATAAAATCCACTCGGCGCTTGACTGTAGATAATTCGTCCAACACTTCCCTTGCATCTACTGATATTGAACGATGAACGGACAGCATTGCCAATCCATTTAATCTTTTCTAAAAATTTTAAATATCATTCATATTTTTATTTAATTAAATATACAGTTCCTATATATTAAATTATATAAATACCTGTGACATTGTATTCCTTAGATACGTTTTAATTATCTTCAATGATGAAAAAGATCTTTCGGATGAAGCTATTGAAACAGGTAGTGTTGCTAAAATCTGTAGTAATTTGTATATATTTGGATATGTTACCGGCAATATGGATAATTCAGGTATTTTGCAAAATGACTTGGTATTATACATATTGCCAATCAGTTTTAGGCAATGTAAATAAAACATAGGATTTTCAATATTATTTTACATATAACCTAGGTATTGTATAAAATACCTAGGCATTATGTAAAATTCCAATTCTTTTTTAGGCAATGTAAAAAACAAATTATTTAATGTTATTATATATTTATTATTATTATTATTATTATTATTATTATTGATATTACTATTATTATTATTATTGTTATAATTATGGGTACCATTATTATTACTACTTGCTCTGTATCTATTTCATTTTCTACATTTGAATTAATTTCTTGGGATTGTTCTGTGATTAATTCAGTTAACTATTCTTCATTTTCTATCGTACTTATTACATCGTTTGGTAAATTTGAAGTGTTTAGACCAATTTTTATTTTGCAGCCAAATAAAGCTTCATACGGAGACATTTTAATGCCAGAATGATATGCTCTGTTTTCCATTAGCTGGATGAATCGAAGTCCTTGGTTTCAGTGTTAGGTTTTTTCATCTTGCATCCATATTGTCAATATATTCTCAACATTCGCTCTTTCTACACTACTTTAAGATTGGCTATACCTTAGTTTTTACCATTTTTACTGTGCCTCAGAATTATTATTATAGTAGGATAATAATCTTAATCATAATTTCATTAAATCGTGCACACACTGTACGCGCATTTACGATAAACGATAAGTAAAATCGTAGGTAATAGGTGGTACCCAATTTTTTTTTATTTTTATTATATTTCCTAATTGACGTTTGGCATTGTACATAATGCCTAGGCAAAGCTCGTATTATAAATATTGCCGAGTGATTTTTGGCATTTTACATAATACCTAGGCATTTTGCAAAATACCGGATTATACATATTGCCGATAACAGATACATGTCATTACAGATAATTAAAGCATCCATAGCATTTGTAGGCTGTCTTTCTAGTGCAAGTATTTTACGTTGCCAAAGTTTTAACTCAAATATCAAAATATCTTTATTTTTATCTGCCATATCATCATTATAAAAATCTATCAAACTAATAAATTCATCTTTTTCAATTGTTGACATTTCTGACGTTTTCGGAAATAAGTTTTGAAATCCTTTTAATGTTTTCGGATGATCGATAAATCTTAATTCAATTTCATTTATAAACATGTCTAGATAAGGTATAAATATTGTTATTTTAAAATACTCTTCAGGTGTATTCACTGAATAGTTATCTCTGTTTTATGTTTACGTGCAATTCGAGGTAATGATATAGAAAAACACAACTCCTGAGCTAGAGCAGATGCTTTTATATATATATATATATATATCATGAAAATACTCATCAATGTTAGTTCGAATAGATTTTAATTCAGATGGTGTCTCATTAGCTAAACCCATAGCTTCTATTAAATCAATAGCAACGCTTTGGAATTGTTTAGACAGTGGCAATCCAACTGCAAATATTTTAGATAAAACTAAAAGTGATATGATAAACTCTCCTTCTAAGATTGAAAGTTTTAAATTATTTGCTTGACTTGAGGTATCACCATCGGCCCAACTACTAATAGTGTCTAAGGAATCAATGACACATTCCAAAAGTTCGATAAAATCATGAACTGAATGAAAACGTTCGATCCATCTTGTAGCACAGTTTCGTTTTAATGTTTTTGCATTAATTGTTCCATTGAAGTCTTCGATCGCTTGTGAAGTATATTTTTTTGTTTTGGGTATACAAAGAAATCTCGTATTTTTCCAATCGTACCCAAGCAGTTTCTAATTGGTTGTATTGTACAAGATTTAGATACTGCCAAGTTTAAGGGGTGTGCTGTACAGTGAACATAAGTTGCCATCGGATATAATTGAGAAATATGTGATCTAACACCATTCAATTGTCCAGACATAGCTGCAGCCCCATCGTACCCCTGTCCACATAAATACTTAAGTTCTATCCCGAACGCCTTTAAATTTTCAATAATGAGTGTTGCTAAGCCTTTGCCAGTTAAATCGTTTGTGGGAACAAATTGCAAAAAATCTTCTCTGACAACTCATTCATCTATATCAATATATTTAGCACATAAAGACACTTTATACCAGATATATCGGCAGTTTCGTCAGCAAGGACAGTAAAACATTTTGCTTTATTTATTTTAGCTACAATTTTATTAAGTATTACCGTGTTGCAACAATCAATAGCATTTTGGCTAGTAGGACTAATATATTTATATCGTTCACCTGGACCTTCAAGAAATGTTTTAAGCTTTAGATCACCACGAGCTCTATATCGCAGTAGTTCCCTAAAGTTTCCTTCATTTGTAGATTGTATTGTTTCTACATTGATTTTACCAAAATCCCTATATCAAGCTCTTGACGACCACATAAAATAATAACTTCAATTATAGGTAAAATATTTATTCTGTTTTCGTTTACTTGTTTACTACGTGCTGTATCTAATTGATTTTCAGAAGATATGCTTGGATTATTCCTCATTTTTAAAAAGTTATCGGTATCTATTGCACTTTTAATGTGATAATTAGGGCCCGGATTTCAATGCGAAATGCATCTTTCTTTGGTTAATCTTAGACAATGCTTTCCAAGTTTATAATTTGATTCATATAACAGAGACTTCAAAGGTGACATTTTTATTTTGCATTTTTTGCTGTTTTTTGCATATTTCAATATTTTTTCATTTTTAGAACATATTTTAGCATTTTTTCGTTTTTAATGCATATTTGTTTAATAAACTATACAAATTTAGCCTATTCAAAAATATTATCTAAAGATAAATTATTTTCTTGATATTTAAGTAGCTTTAACGGATTTTCCATATTAATTGTCAATCTTTATTTTTCGATTCAGTTTTATCATAATTTATTATTGACTGTGAAGTGTCACCCGTATTCGGTCAAAAATCACGTTCAAATAAGTCTGTTCGTATTACATCGCGGTCATAAAATTTGCTTGACAGTATCAAGTCAATTTTTCAAATTTTCAGTTTTTTTATAATAAAATAATAAATAAAAATTACATTTTATTAAAATTTACAAATCGTGTAAAAAAAATAGTATATATATATGGCATTTTTAAGTTCATTTTTGTGGTAAAATGCATTTTTTAAGAGCATTTTTGGCTATTTTTTAGAGCATATTTATATAGTTTTAAATGCATTTAAATCCGAGCCCTAGTGATAATTTAGTTTATCGTGTTTAGTAAATGTTTCTAAAGCATGTTTCCAATTATCAAATTTCTTTATTATCAAAGCACCAAGTTTCTGATCATTTATTCCTCCTTCAGATTTGGAAAAAGCAACACAAAGTTTACAAAGTGCACCATCTTCTTTCTCAGAGTATGCTAACCATCTCCATCTTAATAACCAATTAAATTGAAATTTGCTAGTTTGTACTTTTTTATTTTTATCGAAGTTTTTATGTATGGGAAAATTAAATGCTATATTTGGTGTCCATATATTATTTATAACTGTATGAATTTCACTATGAGACAATAAATGGTTAACAAAACATATTATGTCATTAGTTCTTATATTAACTAAAGTGAAAGATGAAGAAGGTATACAGGTTTCGCTGGTTTCAAAATTTCAATATTTTTTAAATGCGATGGGAAAAACCCTAAAAAATAAGGGAAAAACGGGAGTTTTTACGCAAAACCAGTTTTCGACCAAATCAATTTTTTTATTTTGCTATAACTCAAAAACTAATCGATGTAAATACTTGAAATTTTCACCAAATGTTAAGATTAGTGTTCTCTATACACCGTTAAAATATTTTGACTTTTATTGAGCTATTTATAGACAATTGAAATTTTCAATTTTTTTAAGTATTTTTTTTTTAAATAACGATAACATTTTTTGGCTGGCCAGAAAATTTTGAAAATTTAATACAAGGTTTCTTATAAGTTGTTCCTTAACTGATAAAAAAAAATCTAAAATCGTAAGTCACAATTTTTTTTTTATAAGTGCTCAAAGTTCCAATTTATACGAAATATGTAAAAATTGCGAAAATTTGGAAGTTATTTTGTAGATAAAAATTCATAAAATTTTAACACTAGGTTATCTATAAGCTACTCTACAAAAATCTTTAAAAAAATTTCTTCCGTACTTAGAGGAAAAAATTTTATGACTGTTTGAAATTTAAATATTTACGAAATTGCATAAAATAGCGATTTATTCTCAAACGATTTTAAATATTTGTTATAATTCAAAAAGTATAAGTCGCAGATTTTTGAAATTTCTACCAGCTGTTGAGATTGGTATTTCCTTTATGTCATATTTTTTTCAAAATATTATATTGATTTTTAAGCCACTTATAGGCATTTAAAATGTTCGATTTTTTTACATTTTTTAATAAAGCCATCATCTTGATGTCTGAGTTTTCCAATTCTGTACAAAAATCCGAAATTTGAGTTAAATGTGCTTTGGTACTCAAATCGTATTTTTAATGCTTCTGTAGCACGTTCAATAAGGATCAAAAAGTAATCACGATGAAAAGCTTCTTCTGAACAGATTGTATATTCATCGTTACTTTCATAGTCGAATATTTATTTTTTCTTTCTTGGTATCTTTTCCTTGAAGTTTGCAGTTCCACCAATAGATTCAACGATTTGCATTCCAACAGTTTTAGCGTTTTCAAATCCATTTACACGATATTTTTGTAGAAAAGTGATAAGGCTATCTAAGCTGCTAGCCGATGCATCTAAGTCCATTTTGGGATCTTGTAAAATTATACTATTATATAATATAATATATATAGGATAGTACTCAGTGTGCGTTGATGGGTTGGCATACAGACCAGGTTACTGCCGAGGTCACCGGTAGTCGAGAACAGGGTATCTGACCCACTACAACAAGTAATCTAGAACCAATCGCGGAGAATAAAGTACATATTGACAACAGCATAAGGCCTAAAAAACGGCAACAGTTAATGCAGCTTCTCAACGAATACAGAGACGTTTTTGCCAAGAATCTGAGGGAGCTTGGGTGTACTAACTTGATTAAGGTAGATCTAACGGAGAATGTGGATAGTTTATCGGTGACCTGCTATCCATATAAAACATCTCCCAACGATCGTCAGTGTATATCGAAAATTATGAAGGAATGGAGAGAAAGTGGCATCATCACGGAAAAACATTCCCCATATGCTAGTCCCGTGTTATTAGTCAACAAAAGCACAGGGGACAAACGTTTGTGTGTAGATTACCGTAAACTAAACAAGCAGCTAATAGACCTACCTACCCTATGCCTGATATAGATGAAGAGTTAAATGCACTTTCGGAGCGTAAGATTTTTGCCACATTAGATTTGTCAAACGGCTATCTACAAATTTCATTAAGCGAAGAAGCGAAACAGAAAACTGCATTTATTACTCCGGACGAAACGGCACAGTTTGAAAGACTACCTTTCGGTCTTAAGAACGCATCAACTGTATTCTGGAAACTGATGTATAAGGTGTTTCACGAATTAAAGAACCATGGAATTCTACGATACTATTTAAATGACATGATCATATCAGCTAGTAATTGGGAAGATTTAATCAGAAACTCAGATTGGTTTTCGATGCCTTCAGAGTTGCCAAGCTGACATTAAAACCCAGCAAATGTAATATTGGGAAGATTGAGCTTAAATTTCTTGGTTTTCGAATATCAATTGACACAATCAGTCCCGGAAAGAAGGCTAACGCTGTTGGTGATTTTGCTCAACCATCCAAAGTACACGACATACGACGTTTTCTCGGTTTGGCAGGGTTCTTCAGAAGGTTCATACCTAAATATGCTCAAGTTATGGAACCATTAACAAGGTTAACTAAGAAGAATGAACGTTTCCAATGGACAGAAGAACAAGAAAAAGCTTTTAGTGAACTGAAACATTTGTTGACCAGTAAACCTATACTATGATTGTTCAACCCAAACTGCCCTGTGACTGAAGTACATATTGACACCAGTACTGACGGATTAGCAGGTATGCTACTGCAGGGGGAAGTAGAAAAACCTTTACACATGGTATACTGTGTTAGCAAAAGACAACACCGGTGGAGCGCCAGTACCACTCAAGTCGATTGGAGTTGATGGAAATTGTCTGGACATTAAAAAGACTATGGGCCTTTTTGTTAGGCAGAAAGTTTACTGTCTGTACTGATTGTCAGGCACTAATCTACCTCAACGAAAACAAGACATCCAAACACCAGATCGCCCGATGGTTCGATATGCTCCAAGAATTTGATTTCGAAATGAGTTATCGTCCTGGCGCACGTATGGCTCACGTAGGGCACCACTCGAGGAGGCAGACGATACAACGGATCAACTACACGATGCACACCCTCAAACTTTTACGTTAATCACGCTAAAGGACCGGGTTGCATATATGCAACAAAGGGGCGAACCAACTCGTGAAATAATTAGGATCTTACAGACGGATGCAACAAGACGAAATAAAAAAGAAAACGGAATTATTAGTGGCTTCAATTTACGAGATGGGATACTATACCGGATCGTCCAGGGAAAGGAACTATTCGTGGTCCCCAGGTCAATGCGGAAGGGGCTAGTCATCGCCGCACATGAACTTTCTGGACACTTTGGCATTGACCGTACCGTACAAAAATTACAAAAGGATTTCTGGTTCGCCAGAATGAGGAGATATGTTAAGCAACACATTAAAATGTTTATAGACTGCTTAGCCAATAAGAAATCGGGAGATAAGAGGCCAGGTATCATACACCCAATACCTCCGGGTACCCATCCGTTTTCTGTGATACATGTCAATCACGTAGGACCATTTGAAACATCAACAAAAAAGAATAAATATATACCTACTTGTTATTGTTGATAATTTGACCAAATATGTACTAGTGGTCCTTATTACACGTGTAGTTCGTATAGTTTTGATATACATGTATTTTTTTATTTTTTTTTATGTGTACAAGTTAGTGTTATTTGAGTACACGTATAAATAATAAATATGTCATAAATAAAGGTTTATACATTTTTATAAGAGTACAAGTAACAATACAAAATGACAGGTAAAAAGACATTTTCGGCAGAGTATATAAACGTCCGAGTTTTTAGGTATCGAATAATGTATAAAATATGTACCTGAATGATGTACAAAATAATGTCTTATAAAGTTATAAATGATATTTTTACCAACATTTATGTAGTATATAACACATTACATACTACATATACATATACAGTAGACGCCGCTTATAAGACTCACGGATATAAGGTTTAGCCACTTATTAGACTCAAAATCGTCTGGAACGGTCCTTATAACCTTATAACCAGGGCCGTATACAGAATTTTGTCTCCCTGGGGCAACAAAATTGAGCCGCCCCCTCCAACCCACAAGAAATTTTATACAGGTACATATATAAAAAAAAAATTCAATTTAAGGCCTATAAATATTTTTCTATTTTAAAATAACTAAAAAAAATGTAAACACATATAACAACTGATAGGTAATTGTGTAAAATAACTTTTTATATCAATATTTGTAGAAAAAAAAATAAAAACCGTACCTATTTTTTAAAACATTTTTTTTCTGCTTCTTAAGTTAGGAAAACTGTTGATAACTTCATCAAACTCCAATGTACTTGTTATGTCTGATTCAATACACAAAATTGCCAATGCAGACCACTTGTCTTGGGTCATTGAAGATCTCAAGTAACTTTTAATTCGTTTTCAAACAGAGAAAGAACGTTCCGATGTACAATTAGTTGCTGGTATTGGAAGAAATATTTGCAACGCTATTTCAATATATGGATACACAGTAATTAAATCTTTATATTTTACAAATTGTAACATTTCACTTATAGTTTTAGGAGCGTCAGTTGTAACATTTTTTAAGTGCCCTTGAAATTGAATAACTTCATTAATAAAACTTATATCCAAATCTTTTGGATAAGATTTTTGTAGTATTTCCGCACTCTTCTGAAGTTCTATTGACGATAATCAAGTAATCATTCAGTGCTCGTTAAGAAAGGACGTGTTTATTGTTATAGTTTTTGTTTGTTCGCTTATCTCGTTTTTCTTAATTGCTCATATACCTTTATTATTTCATAATTTTACTACTACGTGGTGATTTCTTTTCAATGGCTCAGAGTGTGGATTGCTCAGTGTGCAACATTCGCTTTGCTGAACTTGACATCCCTATAAAATGCAATAGTTGCTCACTTCCGGTTCATAGTAAATGCACTAAACTCTCAGCTATGGAACTTAAATGCCTTGGTATGAAAAATGGATCCTTAAAATATTTCTGTGATGCTTGTGATCAAGGATTGAAGGAGTGCCGGAGCTAAAAGCTATGTTAAGAAAACTACTCTTCGAGGTCGAAAGTTTGAAAAACTCTCATACTCAGAACAATGCAGGTACTCAATTTGATAGTGAATTTATAATTAATGAAATAAATGAACGTAATAAACGCGCCTCTAATCTTATATTATATAATATTAATGAGTGATTCAACCCAATCTGATTTACGTATAACCCATGATCTGAATCAAGTAAACATCGTTATCAAATCTATTCTTAATAATGCTACTGCACTGCCGTCACCTGTTAAGGTCATTCGCCTCGGGCGTTCTCAATCAAACAAACCTCGACCGTTAAAAGTCGTGTTTAATTCTGTTTCCGATGTATTCGATATTTTTAAGAGTAAAGGAAACCTCTCAATCGATTATCCAAATGTTAGTGTAAGCTCTGATCGTACACAGATTCAAAGAGATTATATGCAGAAACTACGTGAACAATTGACTACGCGCTCATCAAATGGCGAAAATGGACTAACAATCAAATTTATTAAGGGAGTGCCAAAAATTATAAATAAATCTGAATTGGTTGATAATTCTTCTAAAAATATAAAACCGTTTTTTTGAATTTACATGTTATTTACCAAAATGTTAGAGGTCTTAGGACTAAATTAAATTATTTTCGTAATTCTGTTACTAATTTAAATTGTGATTTTTTATTTTTAACTGAGTCATGGCTGAATGAAAATATTTGTAATGTAGAATTGGGATTAATAAATTTTAATATATTTAGATCAGATAGAGTAAATAGTCACCAAGTAAGAGGAGGGGGAGTTTTATTAGCTATTAATCAGAAATATTGTTGTATGCGTATTCCTACTACATATATATGTGACATTGATCAGGTCTTTGTTTTGGTAAAATTTAAAAATTATAATTTATTATTGGTTTGTATTTATATACCTCCAAACTCTCATATTACTGTGTATTCTAAGTTTTGTGAAGCGGTTGAAAATATTGTATTAACATACACTAATTTGAAAATATTAATTATTAGGGATTTTAACTTAGCTTCGGTTTCATGGGTAAATAATAATTCAATGCTAAACCCTATATATGAAGTTGTTAAAAATAGTTTTATACAATTACTGGATCTCATTCAGTTAAATAATATCGAAAATTTTCGTCAAGATATTTTAGATTTAATTTTTTCGAATTGTCAAGTCAATAGTATTCGCGTTGGTATTTCTTTAACCCCTCAATTTGATGCTTATCATCCTCCATTAGAGTTTATCTGTAAGCCTGAAATTCCAGAAACTATGGACGAGTCTCCCACTTCTATTATATATAATTTCAATGCTTGTAATTTTGATGAATTAAGAAATTTTCTATCTAAATTAGATTTTACATCAAATTTTCATAATCTTAGCTTAGAAAGTTCTGTTAATAAGTTTTATGAGATTATTTACCACTCCTTTGACATTTATGTACCAAAAATTAAAATTAATCCAAGTTTTAAACATAACATTTCCTGGTCTAATCCAGCTCTAAGAAATTATATAAATTTAAAAAAGATAGCACATAAAAAATTTAAATTAACAAATTCCCAACACGACTATTCCATTTTTTCCGAACTACGTAAAAAATGTAAAAATCTGTCAAAAATAGCTCATGCAAATTACATTATAAAAATTGAAAATAACATTAATAAAAACATTAAATCTTTTTGGAAATATATTCACTCATTAAAATCGAACAAGTCTAATATTCCTAAATCTGTCTTTCTCGATAATGAAACGTCAAATAATATCTCGGATTCTACAAAACTTTTTGCAAATTATTTCTCATCTGTTTATGATGATAATAAAAATTCTACTATAAATTTTAACGACAATCAAATCTTAAATAATACAAATCTTAATCTAAATAATTGGCACATTTCTGAATATGAAATTACAGATACTCTTAGTATACTTAATATTAATTCGGGCGTAGGACCAGATGATATACCTTCCTTATTTTTAAATTCGTGCATGTTTTCTTTGATAAAACCATTACATTATTTATTTAATTTATCGCTTTCTAGTGGAGTTTTTCCTGATTGTTGGAAAAAATCGTTTATCACACCAATTTTTAAATCTGGTGATAAAAATAATATACGTAATTACAGACCAATTTCAAAATTATCATTAATACCTAAAATATATGAAGCTCTAATTACAAAAAAACTTGTTATTTTATTATCTAATTACATAAGTCCATTCCAACATGGTTTTCGACCAAAACATTCAATTCTCACTAATCTTTTATGTTATCAAACGCAGATTCTTAAATCATTTGAAAATTACCAGCAAATTGATGCTATATATACGGATTTTCAGAAAGCGTTCGATAAAGTAAATCACGTTATTCTTTTACTCAAATTGAAATCATTTGGTTTTAGTGGAACATTTCTTACATGGCTATCATCTTATCTCTCTAACCGTGTTCAAATTGTTAAGTTATTCTTTCATACTTCACACGAGTTTTCTGTATCATCCGGTGTCCCTCAAGGTTCACATTTAGGTCCTTTATTGTTTTTAATTTTCATTAATGATCTACCTCAATTATTTAGAAATCCTATTAAAATCTTGCTTTATGCTGATGATGCTAAACTTTATTGTCCAATTAATACTATTGAAGACTCTGAACTTTTACAAAAAAACTTAGATCTACTTTTTGCCTGGTGTAATACAAATTACCTACCTTTAAATATTACTAAATGTCAGGTGATTTCTTTCACTCGTTCCAAAAATCCAATTATTTTTAATTATAAAATCTGCAATAATGAACTAAATAGAGTTTTTGTTATAAAAGATCTGGGTGTTTATTTTGAACATGATATGTCATTTATATATAATCATCAATTAATATTAAATAAATCCTACAAAATGCTGGGTTTCATTAATAGAAATACCCAACAGTTTAAAAATGTATACTGCTTAAAAAACTTGTTTTGTTCACTTGTTCGTCCTACATTGGAATTTGGCTCATTAATTTGGTCTCAAAATTTGTCAACTTATATTAATGATCTTGAAGTTGTTCAATACAAATTTCTAAAAAGAGTAGCATTTATTACTAATATTCCTATATCTAGAGAATCTGTTAGTACAGTCCAGTATTCAATTAGTCTAGATTCCCTGTCCCTTAGAAGAAAATTAACAGATGTATTATTTATATATGATTTATTAAATGGAAATATTGATTGTCCCTATTTATTGGAAAAATTAGGTATTCGCGTACCGTCATATTTCTCTAGAAGTAAAGAATTATTTATTATCCCATACTTTCTAAAAAAATCCGGTGCTGATTCATTTTTTCCTCGTGCTTTAAACATAGCTAATAAAATGTCCTTCTCATTAGAATTTTTTTCAACTACTCATGATAGTTTTAAATATAATGCTTTGTTATTTTTAAGAAATAGTGATGTATAATCGAATTTGTATGTAATTTTTATAACCTGTGTATTTTTAATTTAATTATTATTATGTAAATTATTTTAAATTGTATCGTTGTCTTAATGTTTCACTTATAATTATTATATATAAAGGACCTAGGTCCGTTAAAATTGTTAAATAAATAAATAAATAAATAATTGTTCGATGTTAAAAAAAAAAGAGAATTTTTTCAGTATAATATCATAGGCTGCTTTTCTCCTTTTTAATTCAAGCAATAATGTACGAATAACAACTATATAAGTGTTGATGTATAAATCTTCTTTCTTTGTAAAAGTCGTATCATTCGAATTAATCTCATCACTATGCAACTTCCTTTTTTTCTTTCGATTTTCAGATTCATTATAGATACTGAAATGAGAGTTTTCTTTGCAAGATCTTCATACTTATCAAATTATTTTCTGTTTCAAATGGCTTTTAAATAATGAATCAGAGATTCGTAAAGTTCAACAACAGTTAATATATCAATATTAATAGACTGGAGCTTTTTACTTGTCATATTAAATCTTTCGAGAATATCACTCTAGAAAATAACCAAAAAAGAAGATTGAAGGGAATTTAATTTTCGAAGTAACCCTTTTGACTCACAACGAGCTATTGGTTTTTGCGTATTATCTTCTATTAATTTTTCCAGTGCTTCAATTATATCATGCCAAATTTTTTTTTTTAAATACAGGCATCGTTTCTAGCTGACCAACGTGTTTGTGATAGATTTTTAATTGTTGTAGTTGTTTTTAATAATTCCCACCGACTTGTTGACGCCGAGAGAAAATTAAACATACTTTGCAACAAATTAAAAAAATTACAGGCTTCAAGAAAACTTGCAGTAGAAGTTCCTATTAAATTAAGCGAATTTGCAGCGCATGGTGCATATTCAGCAAATTGACATATTTTTTTTATTCTCGTTTGTAAACCAGAATATGCCCCTGACATATGACTTGCATTATCGTACGATTGTCCCCTCAAATTATCTGTATTTAATTGATACAAAACTAAAGTATTCAACACTGCTTCACACAGTTGTTCAGACTTATAACCAGTATTACCTAAAAAACCAAGAAAACGCTCCTGTGGAAATCCTTTACCGTCTACATATGGAATATCAAATGACAGCTAATCAACATGTGATACATCCGGGGTCGAGTCAACTATAATAGAAAAATATTTTGCTGTTTGGATTTCTTTAACAATACAGTAGAACCTCTTTAATCCATCACCTTCGGGACTGGGGGTGTGGTCGGAACGTGAAAAAGGTCGGATTATCAGAATATACAGAACATTTTTTTATTTACATATTATAAACAAGATTATATCAGAAATTAATTACATTTTACATTATTTAGAAAAAAGTCAATTATAGATTTTTGTTTAGCAAGTGACATTCTAGACTTAGCTGCAATATTCAACCTAATATCTACTATAAAGTGGAAAATCCAAATTGTATTTTTAAATTACGTTGTATTCATATCGATAATACTATGGTCGGAGCGGCGGACCAGCCGAGGGCGGACGAGAGGGGTTCTACTGTAGTTTGTAGAACTGTATCTGACATTAAAGTTATTATTTGCTCATATGTTTGAAATTATAAATATGATGTAGATCCTTTACCTTTATTACCAAATTCTTCAAAGTGTGAAGCTAAGAATGGGTTAAATTTTGAGATAAGTTCCAACGACATTAAAATTTTCCATTGTTTGGAGATCCAATTTTTTCTGAATCGCCTCTGAAAGCCATACCTCTCGATGACAAAGCTTTAACCACCAC
Organism: Sipha maydis; assembly: GCA_034509805.1. Lineage (NCBI taxonomy): Eukaryota > Metazoa > Arthropoda > Insecta > Hemiptera > Aphididae > Sipha > Sipha maydis. The sequence continues at coordinate 63,896 of JASXSY010001630.1, read as the reverse complement.
TACAACTCTTCTAAGAACATTTCTCCAATAGTTAGTTTCTTTTTCATGTTGTATGATTAGGTTTGTATCGATTTTCTCTAAAGTTGAACGCCTATTTTTCATGGTTAGAATATTGTTTTTATGAACTAAACTATTTTCATGTGATGATATTCTTTTATCTGCACGTTTCCAATCAGAAAATCCGACGGTTGAAAAAACTGAGCCACCTTCAAATAACAAACAGGAAATTTTTTTAACACAAAACACTGATCCTTTACTTTCAGAATATAAAAGGTAGTTTTTCAAAATTGTTTCACCATTAATAAGTTTAGTGTAGAATATATTATTATATATATAATTATATCTGAAATGTATTTTGGGTTTGCCAGGAATCACGTTTTTATAAATTCTTTTTGATTTTTTGAAACTGAGATTTGAAATATCTTGAATAAAACCGTTAGTGGATATAATATATCCACTAACGGTTTTATTAAACAACATGAAAAGAGATTATATTATAATTTCTTTTCATGTTGTTTATAACCCACAGAGCACGATCCGAACTTGAATCAAAAACATTTTAATCATCAAATTAAGTTTTAGGGGAAATAGTTAAATCCAGACTTAGTAATTTTTATATTATAACTGTTTACCTAGGGGCTATTTTTTTAACAGTCGATGAATCGGTCTTTGAAACAGGAGACTCAATTTGTTCAACAGTCGATGAATCGGTCTTTGAAAAAGGAGACTTAATTTGTTCAATACCATTAATGTTGTTATGCCTAGGGGCTACTATTTGTTCAACAGTTGGTGAATTAGTTTTTAAAACAGAAGACTGAATTTGTTTAATACAATTAACGTCGTCAACCAAAATGTTTACACTGTTTTCTACATCTATTAATCATAATTCCATATAACATTATATAATAGATAATAAATTAAAAATAATTCTAGGTTTTTACATATTTTTTTTTTCATGCAATTTTTGTTATTAAATTTTCGTGCAATTTGGTTCGAGGAATAATGTTATAAAGACGTTTTACGAAAAAAAACTAAGAAAACTAAAAAAATTTTGTGTCTGTAATAAACATAAAAAAAGCGGAAACTGTTTGAAATTTGGACAATCTCTAGAGAATATACGTATCCCGTGAAAATTTCAAATCCTTATGATCAATAACTTTTTAAGATATAATGAAAATAAAAATTCGATTATGTTAAAACAGGTACCTATACCGTAAATTTTGTAATTTTTCGTCAGTTATTCGCGTATAACATTAAGATTATTGGAAAATTCGAAAAAAGACTTATTTAAAGTACCATTTATAAGATAGTATACCGAGTAAAAATAATTAGCGTTAGATAGCGAATATGCATAAATGTTTCCCCGCTTAAAGTTACGGGCATGTATCCCACGTTGTACTCATTAAGAACGGGCACTACTATAATTTATTACGGTTGTTGATTGTTACTGCCTATTATGCAAGTACTTAATACGTATATACTATTATAATATATTATTATATTGATATAATATTATAAATAGGTAAAATATAATATTACTTACTTCAGATACTTGGTAAGAGTTGGCCTTTTAAAAAAAGAACTTATTTAACTTGTTTGAGCTACAACAGAAGCTTTTTTTTTTTGATTTTTGAAGAGCAATCTTCCTATACGCAACTCCACTAGGGCGATTTCTTTTCATTTTAAATTATATAAAACTATGAAACGATAAATATTGGTATTGTATGACAAGGTCTTTTTGAAAAGAAGAAGACTTTATAACTATCATACATTCATACCACGATGTGCATCAAAATAATAATAATATAATAATAAGATAGTATAATACTTTATTATCTATGATTATAAGCCAAATTAATTTATATTACGGTCAGAGCTCTAGTTAACGTCCATTTTTTTACCGGATACCGGTCCGGTGTAAAACGGATGGTTTTGTTGACGAAACGTTAAAATAACTGATATACTTCCGTTGTCTGTAATATTTTATCGATTATCTGTAATTAAATTTAGTCAGTTCCAAACAAGAAGCGGTTGAGTATAAAGTCTAGTCAAATGTTTACTAGAAAGAAAAAAGTTATAATAACGTACTATTTGTACAAAAAAATGCAGCAGAAAGAAAAAATAAAGAAAAAAATATGGGTACATCCTATTTTATTGGAAAGAAAAAGTTATGGAATTTATCAGATAATGTATCAAAACTTGGATGTATCATTTTGCAGATATCCATCCATGCCGTAAAATTAAGCTGTTTAATTTTGTAACTTTCTGAAGTTTTATCCCAAAGCACAGGTCTATTTTCAACCAGGGAAATCAACATTTCAATATCAATATCAATATCCATATTCATAGGTTTTAAGTTTGATTTTAAATTGAGAATTGAAAAAACGGACCGAACACCAGCGTTGTCAACACACTCGTATAGACTAGCGTGGTTCACTGCAACGTGCTGGCGTCCGGTGTGCCGAAGGGACAACGTACGGCAATCCGGTTCTTATCAGCTAACGGATGGTTTTCCGGCACATAAACAAACAAATATACTAATCTATGCAGCACTGTGCAACGGATTACGATCGATTGTAGAAAACGGACCGTAGTCCGTCGCCGTTAACAAGAGCTCTCAGACGCATCGCCAGCTTATCGATGGTAACGGCGGCAGGCCGTGTTTTCTAGTATATATTCTTAAATGTATTATAAATAATCCATTGGTTGCCGTTGCGATAACAATCGAGAAAAATACCATCTAATCGAAAATCCGATAAAATTTCTGATAATTGCCGCTCACAAGTCACAAGGAATATAAAATAGACGTGCAATTACATGGAAAAACATAAATCGTTTCAGTTCCGATCAGGGGCGGATTTAACAATTTTCCGTCCCTATCTAAAAAAAACTTACTACCTCTTTAATAAAATATCCTCAAATTAATTAATTTTTTCAATACTTACCTAACATGCAATTTTTGCTTATTATAGTATTACGAGACATTTCTTAAACAATATGATAAGCTATAATACAATACTATCGTTGTCGTAGACGAGTTCCTGGGAAAATATAAATATTATTTTACTAAAAATAAACAAATACAAAATCCACAATTTCAAGATTTTGAAGTGATAAATACAATTTTAAAAATTATGTACTTAATTTTACAAAATCAAAATAAATTTTCAACATAATTTTCCGCCCTATGCGGCCGCATAGTTCGCAGTGTCTAAATCCGCCCCTGGTTCCGATAGCAATTATGATTGAAGAAAAAAGTTTTAGAGACTCGATGACAAACGTTGCCATATGTTAACGCTAGGCGCTAATGTATTACATTCTATTATTTTAGCTTTTTTATTTATATTTTTTTTACTTGTTAAATGTTACATGTAATAAAACATTTAACATTGTTAAATGTTACATTGTTACATAATATAATATACATAAAGGCAGTTTTAAAATTTGCCACCCCTAAAAAATTGCCGCTAGGGGCAACACGGGACCGTTGCCTCCCCCTAAATACGGCCCTGCTTATAACGTATAACAAATTTCATCGCAGATAAAAGCTTACATTTATCGTTTATCCAAAAATTCATTAGCATTTCGAGGACATCGTGAGTCTTTAATTGAAACATACAATGGACATTTTTTGACACAAGTAAAATTAGTTGCAAAATACGATGATATACTAATACAGTCGTCGTTACCCGTGGTGGTGGTTGATAAGGTGCAGACCGGTCGTTGTGGTGCCTGTACATAGTACTAGCGACCGTTACGTACCGTGTCAAGTATATCCCTCCAGTTTCATCATTTGTTACTTTCATAAGAGTATCAAATACATACTTCTGTTGTTCATTCAACAGTGGAAGATTTGTTTGAATTAATTCTTTCAAAGTCTTGAGATCATACAGTTTTTCTCGGTGCACCTCTTGGTTTAAAGCATCATGCATTGGACGATTGGGCGCGGTCAGGCCTAATTGAATTAATAGTTTGTTTGACATCATCAAGCACATGTCCTCAATTGAAATCAATGCTTCGTTGTAAATTTCTTCACTGATTTGTATATATGAATTTCCCATTCTATTCCGTATTTGATACAAAATATCATCACACATATAATCTTTGTACTTGATCCACAAATCAATTGGGTTTGATGGGAAGCATGTACATAATTTCCAAACTAAAGGTTTCTTAAAAAAATTTAAACGGTTTCAAAATCAGAGTTGAAAAACACTTGATCCTTGAGATAAAAAAAAAAATGTAATCCGTAAGGGGCGAGGTATAGTGCATTTTAGTCAAAAGAAAAATTAAGAGTGTCCGGTAATGTAACAAAGTTCCGTCATCCGATAACTGATTATTGACAGTTAATAATTTTTTAAACTCTTGATAAATCCTCTAAATCCTGATTTTAATGAATATTATGTTTACAAATAAAATTAATATCATACATTTTATTTAGTCTTATTAGTTATTTGATTTTATTATTATTATTATTTCTTATTTTATAGTATCCAATTTATATTTTGGCTTTTATAGAGTTTTAAACTCTGTTATTATGGAGTCTGTAATTATCAATTTTAAATCCTATGGAAAGTTAGAAAAAAGGTCAACTTTTATAACAGGAAGTAAAAAAAAAGCAACTTTTTTTAGAGGAAAACAGATATAACAAAAGCGGAGAATCGTTATGGATTAAAAAAAAAAAAATCTGCAGACTTCTTTTATAATGTAAATCAATATCTTTTTTTTACAAATAGAATATTATGAAACTAGTACATGAATCAAACTACGAAAATTCTGTTCTATCATAGGCGTGTCTACGGGGGAGGCAGGGTGAGCACCGGCCTCCCCAGCGACGTTCTTGGCCTCTTGGATTATAATGGTGAAACCACGAATACAATAGAATATATTATAGATTATATTTATATGTTATAGTATCTATATCCGTGGCTGAAACAGTAACACTGATCGATAAGAAATGTTATCAATGTCAATAAATTTTTCGTCCAGGTTACGTAATAATCACGGACATAGTCTATATATAGACTTTCTTAGTCCGTGGTAATAATTCTTTATTATCTATGTTTTCATCACGACCACGATTGTAACTCGTAAATAAAATTTACAACCGTGGACCGTGGTTTTTGTGAAGAATGCCGGTTTGTTTTGTAAACGGTTGTCAGTTTGTTTTAATAAGCCTGCTGTAGTAGCATAGCATATAATTATGCCAAATTTTTGATAACAGCATCGCAGAATAATTTTTAATTATTATTCGAATTTAAATAAGTTTATTGTTTAATACAAATATTTTTACTATACAATATAAATATTATTTAATATATAATAAATTTGTCCAATATATTTGGAGTTGATTTTAATGATTTAGATGCTAAGATTCGATTACTTAAATCAAATTGCTCAATCAGTAAAGACAACATAAATTCATGTGATGATTTAATAAAATGGTTGGCTTATTATGGAACTGGAAGAGATATTATATTTCAAAATATATTTAAAATTCTAAAAGAATTTGTGACTATTCCGGTTACAAGCTGTTCCTGTGAAAGAACTTTCTCAAAGTTAAGTTTTATTAAAACAAAACTTAGGAGCACAATGCAGCAAGACCGGTTGGATGCGTTATTAACAATAAGTATTGAACAGGAGTCTGCCTACAATATAAATATTGATGATGTCATTGAACATTTTAAAATACTAAAACCAGTTAATAGGCGAATGGAATTGTAAATTTATTGGATTTTATAAGTTGTTTTATTTTTTTAAATTACTTGTTTTGCCAAACTAATAAATAACTGTTTTATGTATATTGTGTATTGTGTAATAACTGTAATAAGATGTATAGAGAAGGTTGATGTACCTACTGCCTGTCCTATAGTTGATAAAATATTTATAAAAAAAAACTAAGTAGGTAGCACATTAGTTAATAGGCCTTATTTATTAGTTCATAGTTGTAATAGCATATAAGAAACCAATTTTAAGATCAAGAAAAAATTCCAGGTGCTATATAATTTTCATACAACAAAAATAAGTTACAAATATAGATATATATTATAGATCGCTGTAGTATGTAAAAAATTTAAATTTTATAACTGGCCTCCCCAGCCATGGAGGTCTGGACACGCCTATGTGTTCTATATAGGTACTTTATAAATCATTATCGTAAAATTGGAGAGGAATATTCTTCAAACAGTGACATCGAAACTTGTATAATATTTAAGTTATAATACATAAAGCTGAGAAACGTTTTCTTAGTATTTTATCGAACCTTATAAGATAATTGTAATAAAGATCAGCTAACCAGACATGCTAAGAACCATAAAGCTATTCAGTTTACTTGCGACTTAAAGCCTATGACAAGACAATATTTTTAAACATGTGATGAATAAGCATCGTATGTATTTTTAATTAAATAATTACAAGTGTTGAATAATTATTTTACGAATAATTAATTTCGAGTTTAAAAAAGAACCGGATGGGCCTCGCTCTGCTGTACACTTGGGGGTGAAGTGCGACTCTTCATAGGATAGGTCATTATAATGGATTTGTTAAATTTAAATTCAATGATAGGTAACATTGTTTACGAAAAACGATTCTGAACGGAGATGATATGTTTGTCTAAAATATAATACAATGTTATTTATAAATATTGTAATAAGTATATTTTATTTTAAAACGAAAAATTTAGAAAAATCGAAAATTTTAATTGTCTATAAATAAGTCGAAATATGTCAAAATACTTTGAAAACTTAATCATGTATCGAGAACGTCAATATAAAGATATGGTGAATATTTCAAGTTGTTGCGATTTTTGGTTTTTGAATTAGAGCATTTTAAAAAAAAACTGATATCATTTGTCAGTCTAGAATATTATACATTATATTATATTTTACATGTAATTTCATGTCAATATTCGCTGTTCAAACGCTTATAAAAAGAAATTTTGCCTATGGATTTTAATAATTTTTGAATGACAATAAGAACTACTTCTGTGGAATCTTCTATTCAATTTTCAAGTATTTTGTAGGAGCCAAATTTTTTTTTATCACCGATTATAAAAATAAAATTAAAAAAAAATCGAATATTTTAAATGCCTTTAAGTGGCTTAAAAATCAATATTATATTTTGAAAAAAATATGACATAAAGGATATACCAATCTTAACAGCTGATAGAAATTTCAAAAATCTGCGACTTATACTTTTTGAATTATAACAAATATTTAAAATCGTTTGAGACTAAATCGCTATTTTATGCAATTTCGTAAATATTTAAATATCAAACAGTCATAAAATTTTTTCCTCTAAGTACGGTATAAATTTTTTTAAAGATTTTTGAAGAGTAGCTTATAGATAACCTAGTGTTAAAATTTTATGAATTTTTATCTACAAAATAACTTCCAAATTTTCGCAATTTTTACATATTTCGTATAAATTGGAACTTTGAGCACTTATAAAAAAAAAATTGTGACTTACGATTTTAGATTTTTTTTTATCAGTTAAGGAACAACTTATAAGAAACCTTGTATTAAATTTTCAAGATTTTCTGGCCGGCCAAAAAAATTTTATCGTTATTTTAAAAAAAAAAAATTAAAAAAATTGAAAATTTCAATTGTCTATAAATAGCTCAATAAAAGTCAAAATATTTTAACGGTGTATAGAGAACACTAATCTTAACATTTGGTGAAAATTTCAAGTATTTACATCGATTAGTTTTTGACTTATAGCAAAATAAAAAATTTGATTATGTCGAAAACTGGTTTTGCGTAAAAACTACCGTTTTTCCCTTAATTTTTTAGGGTTTTTCCCGTCGCATTTAAAAAATATTGAAACAAAAATATTTTTTACTTTTGACCCCCCAAAGTACCAACTAGATTCACTTTTCTTTCAGAAAAGTTGCTACATAAGCAAATCGAAGCATTTTTACTGCCGAAAAAGGTGTCGTTAGACACAAAAAAAAAAAAAGATCCGGATGGGCCTCGCTCTGCTGTACAGTTAGGGGTGGAGTGCACCTCGCTTATAGGATAGGTCATTATTATAATGGATTTGTTAAATTTGAATGCAATGATAGATATTATTGTATACGAATAACGATTCTAAACGGAGTTCATATGTTTGTCTAGGATATAATACATTGTTATTTATAAATATTGTAAAAAGTATATTTTATTTTGAAACTATAAATATATTTTTCAATTAGGATGGGTTGGCAGTTGCATACAGCGATATAGTTTGTCAGTCTAGAATATTATACATTATATTATATTTTACATGTAATTTTATGTCAATATTCGCTGTTCAAACGCTTATAAAAAAAAATTGATCCTATGGATTTTAATAATTTTTGAATGACTTTAAGAACTACTTCTGTGGAATCTTCTATTAAATTTTCAAGTATTTTGTACGAGCCAAATTTTTTTTATCACCGATTATAAAAAAAATGTAAAAAAATCGAACATTTTAAATGCCTATAAGTGGCTTAAAAATCAATATAATATTTTGAAAAAAATATGACATAAAGAAAATACCAATCTTAACAGCTGGTAGAAATTTCAAATATCTGCGACTTATACTTTTTGAATTATAACAAATATTTAAAATCGTTTGAGAATAAATCGCTGTTTTATGGAATTTCGTAAATATTTAAATTTCAAACAGTCATAAAATTTTTTCCTCTAATTCCGATAGAAATTTTTTTAAAGATTTTTGAAGAGTAGCTTATAGATAACCTAGTGTTAAAATTTTGAACCTTAAGTATAAACAGAAAAAATTTTATGAATTTTTATCTACAAAATAACTTGCAAATTATCGTGATTTTTACATATTTCGTATAAATTGGAACTTTGAGCACTTATAAAAAAAAGTTGTGACTTACGATTTTAGATTTTTTTTTATTATTTAAGGTACAACTTATAAGAAACCTTGTATTAAATTTTCAAGATTTTCTGGGCAGCGAAAAAAATTTTATCGTTATTTAAAAAAAAAATACTTAAAAAAATTGAAAATTTCAATTGTCTATAAATAGCTTAATAAAAGTCAAAATACTTTGAAAATTTATATAGAGAACGCTAATCTAAACATTTGGTGAAAATTTCAAGTATTAACATCGATTAGTTTTTGAGTTATAGCAAAATAAAAAATTTGATTATGTCGAAAACTGGTTTTGCGTAAAAACTCCCGTTTTTCCCAAATTTTTTTATGGTTTTTCCCGTCGCATTTAAAAAATATTGGAACTATTATCTTTTGACCCCCCAAAGTACCAAATAGATTCACTTTTCTTTTAGAAAAGTTGCTACATAAGTAAATCGAAGCATTTTTACTGCCCCAAATCGTGTCGACAGACACAAAAAAAAAAAAAAAAAAAAAAATTAACATCATTGTAAAATCATTACATTCTTCACTCCGTTCAGAATCTAAAAAAAATAAATAAAAAAATAAAATAAAAAAAAAAACACACATCATTGTAAAACCAATAGATTCCATTACTTCGTTCAGAATCTAAAATATTTAGTAGGTATGAATAAAATAACAAATATGTCAATAACTTGGTTTATTTCTGAACAAAATTTCAGAAAAAATATTCCTGGTCACATCTTTTAAGAGCTTCTAAAGACCGACGAAGGTTCGTCTAGCAACCTATAATTACGCCAAAATTCAAATTCACCGATTCAAAAATATCTCTATGTATATTTATTTTAAAAACTACTAAAATAATTAATTACATTTTTATTTTATTTTCTAATTCATATTTGTCACCTAAAATGGAATTTTTGCAGCACCACTTTTAATTCGTAAGCTGACATTAATTTTTCTTCAAATCTACGAGATTTTAAATCATAAAACAAATTATCGAGAAAAATAATAAAAAGCTTTATTTTAATATATTCTCCTGCAGATTTGGTTTCAGGATTTTTTGTTCAAGTTAACTTCTTGACTTTAAGTGGTTTTAAATATTTTGTTAATATTTTGTTAAAACTGTTGTAACTATTTTCTCGTTTTTTTTTTTTCAAAATGAAAATTACATAAATATTAAATATTGAAATTTAACACTCAACAAATAATAAGCCTCCCACATCTGGTTAATTGTTAAAATATTAAGGCACACGACAAATTTATTACATATTATTTATTATAAATTTGAAATTACAAAAATTAAGCCTCTATTTCATTGAGTTTAGTTTTTTATTACTTCATCTGTAGTAACCGTTATATCACAGTGAATACTATTGTTGTAAATTTGTTAATTTAAGATAAATAGAAAATTTTCAAGTGGTCATTGAATGAGATTTCTATGACGCTTCAAAGAAGGTATTCTATACATCAAAAATACTCCCTATATTTAGAAAATGTTTCTTTATTGTTCATCAATCAAATGTCATAGAGTGCCTAGTGATACATTCGTACTTTTTCCTCGTTGGATTTACATTTTATTTGTTTTTGCTAAGATTGTAGTAATAATTATATAATTTCTTAGAATTTTTTTTTTAACTAATATAAATTAAATTACCTTTGAAGCTCCGACATCTAGATTATATCTGTGAGATGAGAGAGAGTGACAGAACTGTGAGATGAGATTCAATTTAATAAATTAAAAAAAGACTGATGTCAACCAAAATATTAGCTAAGCTTAATAACCATACAACCAAACAAATACATTTTGCCCGCAATAAAACATTAGTATACTATAGGTTGACAGTGCAACGCTTATTATATTCTGTTCAACCAAATTGGACTAAGAAGACGCCACACCCACATTCGTGGTTTTCATATTATAAACGTAAAATACATAAAAACTAACATTTTTATGATCTTCAAATTTTTTTAACTTAATTGGACAGTTTTTTTTTAATGGGGACCACCCTGTGTGCAATATCTTGTATCAGAGAAGTAAATGAGATATTATGTTGCGATATGTGATTTTTCTTTTTACTACCCATTTACATGCATGTGATGATGTTCTAGAGATGTCAAACGCCACGTTGAAGGATATCACATATGAGATGTTAAAACTGAATATCTACCTGTATAGAACATCTCACATTGAACGTATCTTAGTAGTCTATATTTATATAATTAAATATTTATTATGAAAAATTACTTATACTATGTTTAAAAGAATTATGACATTTAGAGTAGTTAATTAATGTTTTATTCTGTATGAAGTAAGTTTACAGCTACAGCTTGATTTTCTGATGTATGGAAAACCAAACAATTATATTTTAAATTTGATAATTCAACTAAACATTTTGGAATTTTAATTTCTGTATTTACCAGAAAGTTTCCAATTAAAAGTGATGAGATTGGGCTAATAAACATAGGAGATATATGTTCATATTTAGTAGCCTCAAGCATTATATGACCAGATGAGTCTTTAATTATTTTATCAATAGAAACAATAGCACAACAATTAAATTTAAAAAAATATTTATCACATTCTTTAGTAGAACTAACTTTGCATATCAATAAAACTCATATTTTTATGACAGTCAGTCATCCTCCCATACGACTTGTAAAGCACAACAATTACGAGTATACGAGTATTTAAAAAGACGCATGTATAGCCTGGTTGTAGTCGGACAGAAAAATTGGCATAGTTGCATTCATTTGACTGTGCTCAATCGGGTTGTTCCAAAATAGGGACCGTGCCCAATCGGGTTCCACCGTCCTCCACTACAGCATTGGTTATATTTATCCCTGAACTAAATTTTCACTTTCACATTGTAGTATATGTTGTACCTTTGCTTTGAAGAAATTCGGATGTGTGATACGCTTGCATCTAAACAATTTAAGTTGTCCACTTCATTCAAGGATATTTACTGTTCCCTTGACAATTTTTTTTTTCAGTACGCTTCAGTACTCAGGGACAAGTGAGATCCCTTTACAATAGTGGATTCTTCACGTTTCCACGTGTAGTAGGTGTCCAAATGCGATTTTTAAACATAATTTTTATCAAATATTAATCACCTTTCACATGACTATGTCAGTTATGTATACATTTTATTGGTCTTATCGCTCTAGTAAATAAGACTTGAGGTTAACTAATTGATGGACGTACGTTCTCACTTTACTGACCCAAATTAATTATAAAGTTCTTCCTCGTAACCCGAATCACTTTGTTGTCTGCTCTTTTTACTACATCCTTTCATAGCACAAATTAAAAACACATCGTTTGATAAAATACGACTTAGCGATAAGCCTCTATACTCATTCCGGACTTTAATTATCTTTATTTTGTACTTTTTTGTTATATTATATTATTTTTATTATTATAATTGTATAATAATGTATTAAGACTAATTTTAAAAATTGGGCAACGTGTACAATCAATATAGGTTTAAAATCATATTAATATTACAATATAAAAATTAAATAAATATAAGTGAATTATAGTAGGTTCCGAGCTTCGACTTGTAAATAAATATATAATTGTAAAAACGTTTCCGTGTCCATGTGAGTAAATACATTTAACAATCGTTCAAGGTTTTTAAAAACATAATTTATAACATTTATATAAACATTGTCTAACTTATTTGTTTGAGGGGTAGGGCCGGTAAAGGATTCGTAATTAATATTATTATACACAGTCTTCATTAGATACCTATATAAAACTGAGTTAGTATCTTTTTCCGCATTTCTTTTATTTTATTAAGATATTTTATATTGTTTAATAATCGTCAATCGTAATAATAACATTGATACTTGTCATTATCATTCAATATATAGTTACATGCTTACAAATGTACAGCTATGCCCATAATCAGTAACGGTATTTGTTTCCTAGTTAATTGTAATGTACTTTTTGTGCGTTTTTAAATATTTAATGCTTTGAAACGTTGGTGTGCCTGTCCGGTTACAGATAAGGTATCAGTTATCCATTTGATTTCATTTTTGTCATTTTCATAGCACTATTTATGTTATTCTTAAATTTATTTGTTTTAAAAAACGAATAATAAAATATTTTTAAAAGTGATTGTTATTTATTTAGTAGTTTTTTTTTTTAATAATGTATTATTATTTTTTATCACTTATAGTCATTCTAATGTCTAAAATTATTTAAAAATTATATAGTTCTTAAATATTTAGACTTATGATATCACCGGCCATAACACACAGAGACTGAACATCTTCACCTTGCCCAGTTTTAATGGAGATCATTTATGTAGTTTATTTTTTGAATGAGAGTAACTGTTGAACTACTATTCAACCCTTTATAAATTCTACAACCAAGGTAAAATGAAATACTCAAGTATTATAATTATTAAGTAAGGTTTAACTATAATTTTTATTTATTTCTAGTATGTTGTCAAAATATGGTAGTCTGAACTAAGTTTTAAAATGGTTGGTACAAGTACTAAGGTTGATGAATCTTTAGTTGAAGAGTCTTCCATAACTACATCATTTACAAAAATCAGTACAGCATTATTCTATGCTGGTGCATCTATGTTAATCACTGTAGTAAATAAATCTGTTCTAACCAGTTATGGATTTCCATCTTTTCAATTTTTAGCTATCTGTCAAATGTTTATGACAATATTTGTATTATTTATAGCTAAGAGTTTAGGAAAACTAAAATTTCCAGATCTCAATAGACATACTTTTAAAGATACATTTCCAATGCCTCTGATATATCTAGGTAATATGGAATTTGGCTTAGGTGGTACCAAAGAATTAAGTTTACCAATGTTTACTATGTTAAGGCGATTTTCTATATTGTTTACCATGTTGGGAGAATATTATTTGCTTAACATTAGGCCTAAGTTCTCTGTTGAAGTATCAGTGGGTATGATGGTTTCTGGTGCTATTATAGCTGCTAGTAATGATTTAGGATTTAATTTTAGTGGATACTTATTTGTGTTGATCAATGATTTATTAACGGCTGCAAATGGTGTATTTACTAAAAAAAAATTGAACTCTAAAAAAGAAATGGGAAAATATGGACTGATGTATTATTCATCTCTATTCATGGTACTACCTGCTTTATTATTGGTGTATTTTTCTGGCGATCTTGATAAAGTATACAGGTACCTCATTAACTATATGATAAGCTATTCACAAATATTATTAATTTATTATTCTATTTTTCAGATTTGGTTATTGGTTGCATCCACAATTTTTAATCCAAATTTTCATTTCATCTATAATGGGTTTTATTTTAAATTATAGTATAATGTTATGTACCCAATACAATTCAGCTTTAACTACAACTATAATTGGATGTCTTAAAAATATATTTGTTACTTATATGGGCATGTTTATTGGTGGTGACTATGTTTATACATTGAATAACTTTATTGGTATCAATATTAGTGTTATTGGTAGTCTGTTCTATACTTATGTCACATTCAGGCCATCATCTCAACTTAAGTCAGCAAATTCTATTGCTGTATAAGACTTGACAATATTTCTTAAATTTATTTTGAAATATATTTAATATACAATATACAACTAGTTACCTTTTATTTAATTGTTTTATGTGATGATTTATAGTATATAGTAATGTCCTTTGCCTAATTTCATAATAAAAAAAAAAACATTGAACCGGACTTTAAAATTGTATACATTTTTTATTTGAGTATGATGAAAATAATAAAACATATATACTTTACAAATGTATCTTATATCATAAAGATAATAACAAAAAAAAAAAAAAATACATATTTTATGTTTTTAATTTTTATACCAATTTATTGTTGTTATTTGTAAGTTAAAATTCTATATAAGACTGCTTAAATAATAATAGATTTGTAAAGTTAAAAATTAATATTTTTAACTGGCTGTTATCTATATTTTAAATTATTTAGATTGATTGCTATTTTTATTAAATTTAAATTAATAATATTGTTGTCAAAAGAATTGTTACTTTGTATTTATATTGGAATATATTTTTAAAAAAATGTAAAATATTGTACATTTAATTCCTTACTTAATGCTACATAATTTGAATAATCAAAAATGTGTGCAGTTATGTGTGCCCTATAATTACTTTTATAATAAATCTTTCCGTGTAATTGAATTATTATATCACTAATTATTGTCATATAGCTATTATTAAAGTAATGTTCAGTAATATGATTAATTAATAATGTATATTATAAATACTATGGTTGGTATTGTTTTTTTTTTTTTTTTTTTTATGGAATTATCAAATAATTTAATGTAAATGTTATTTTCTGACATGGTTTATGAATTATTTGATTTTCATATGTTAATTTAATAAAGTACATAAAACATTTTGAATCTGTAATAGATTAAATTATTTAAAACAAGGTCAATTAGATGTTTTCTAATGTTATGAAAAATAAGTGTTCCACACTTATGTATCTTGCATTCCATTTGATGAATTTATATAAACAATTTTAAACTAGGAAAACAAAATTGAATTAAATTTAAATATAACTGTATATAAATCGATTGGTAAACAATTTCAAACTCATAAATGTTTTCTATCCCCATCTACTTTTCATTTTTCTAAATTTCATTAAGGAATTGTTATTTTCTATTTAGTTTGTTTTATTTGCATTGGGTTTCATCAGAGCCGTATTTAAGGGCGGACCAGGATGGGCAATTTCTCTTCCCCCTTGTGGAATTTTGGGGGGACGGTAAATCGTTATTTATATATTTTTTATATGTAGGTAGCTAATTTTGAATTATTATTGAATTAAAAGTTTTTTTCTATGTATTGTATTTTGTTTTGTAATTTATCGGTGAAAATTTAGGTGAAGTTTATTATAGGATATTCTCTAAAATCTATTTTTAAACGAACGCTGAAGGATTCCTTGGTTTAACAGATAATGACATTACACACAGTGTTGGTAATATATAACTAATAATTTATCTAGATAAAGATAAAGATGACTACTAATTCTTATCTAGATACAGATAAAGATAGTTATACTAAATTTCATCTAGATAAAGATAAAAATAAGTACATTTTTATCTAGATAAATATGAGATAATTTCATGTTTGATTTTGAAAATATTCAGGATACTACAGTTATTAAGTAAAAAATTCATAATTAAAAACATTTTAAAATAAATGTAATTTTTTAAACTCATTTTAAACATTAATAAACATAAAATATTAAATATTTTTTTTTTTAAATAAACTTCATAAGAAGATTGTCATCTTGTTAGTTATTATCTGTGTAATAGGTATATGATGTACAGAAAAATGTAAAAATGAAAATATAAAAAAATTTTAAATTTTCAAATTTTATTTTTATACTATTTAAATAAATTATCTAGATTGGTACTCACAGATAACAAAATTTTTATCTAGATAAAGATAACTATGATATTTCCCAACACTGATTACACAATACGCAGAAGCGTGAATGCAGCCCGCATTTTAGAGTTGTTGTTAACCACTGCAGTTGTTTGCTGTATAGTATCAAACGATAAATCAATAATATGATTAATATGTTTATTTTTATCCACCCCCTCCAATACCCTTCCGGCACCAAAATGGGGGGGCGGAATTTTATAAGTGCTCCAAGGGGCCTAAATTTTAAATACAGCCCTGGGCTTCATGTATATTTTTCTTTATTAATGTTATTACTAGCTGTATTTTTTGTTCCATATTCCACGGGTTTTTTTTTAATTTGAAATGTATTAAAAAATATTTCTTTTATAATAAAAAAAATTAGAAAATGAAAGCTTCCAACTAAAATATCTTGATCATTATAAAAAGAAATCAAAATAATACAATTGTATAAATGGTCTGAGACTAGCCTCCAAATCCAGTTTATTTCATTTTGATTAGGTACATTTCTAATTTATTTCAACAAAATGTGTAAATTAATCTTACTATAAGATTGGATTTTTATCCAAAGCATAATATAAAGGTAATAATGAAGGCCTGGAACTTGATGTATTTACATCTTTTTTCTAATGCTTATATTTGAAACTTATTTTTATAAAAATGTAATTCATATCACATATAATCCTGTAGAATGATTTTATTTTGCCAATATTTTAATTTTATTAGTAATTTTGGAGCATTTTATAATTTTTTTTCTTTAATTTTTAAAGGCATATTTACATTTAGTTTTTTATTGTTTAATCTCTTATATAAATCTATATAATTGTACATAATAATCAAAATCTGTTGACATTTTTTTTTGGTATTATTACAGTCTACTATAATTTTTATCCTTATGTTTTTATATTACAAGTCCGTATTGATATTATTTGATTTTTTTGTTTGAAATAAAAAATTATTAAAATTATTTTAATTCATGATAGATTATTTAAGGTCCAATATGTACGTTTTCAAAAATTTTAAATAGTTCTATATATTTTTATTAAGGCATTTTTTTTTTTTTTTTTTAAACATTAGTTAAAAGTCTTAATATATATTTTAATAAAATATTTATTTTTTGATAATATTGAGGCATCTCCACATTTATTGATACATTTTTAAAAGATTTATAGGTCCTAGTAATTATTAAATCAGTGATGAATATGATTAAAAAATAATATTAAATTAAGTATATTTAAATTTGACTTAGATCTTTGATTTAGCAATAAATGTTGGGAAAATTGAAACAAGAAAAAACATTTTGATGAATTCTTAGGCCATGTTCTCACCAAAAGCAACTGATGACGGAAACGTGATAGAGATTCAAGTCTAGTTTTAGTTGAGTTGCCTAGTTGTTCTAGGTATACGAAACTAATATGAAACTTCAATGCAACTTCAATGCATATTCAGATATCAAAATGTCTTCATCCGATGAGGATATGGTTGTAGCATTTATGTATTTGAGGTAAAAAAAACATAAAAAAAAAAAAAAAAATGGGTTCATCCATACTATTCACTCAACGTCAACCACAGTTCATTTATACTAACGAGAGGATTAGACCAAGACCCAGCTAAATTTCATGGTTTCTATAGAATGAGTATTGAAAGTTTTCAAGAACTAGTAGAACTAATGAAGACTTCAATTCAAGTTTTTTTTGAAATGTCATTTCATGCTTTTTCTTTTATGTCTTGTCGAGTATAATTAGATTATGTTATATCATAGAGACATGGGTGACTTTCTATAAGTTGTACGAAAGCTATATTTTCTGCTTGTTCATTTACCATTTTAAATAAATTATTAACAAAATATTAAATTGATTGTACCTTATTATAAACCAGAATAATAATCAAATAATTGAAATATTCACAAAATTGCAACTATTCACACTAGCAACTAGACAGAGAGACTGACACGTCGAGTTGCTCAAAAATAGTTTTCAAACAGTTGAGTTGTTTTCCAGTCCGGTTGCGACCTGTGAGAACATGTCAATTTAATAATACATGTCACGATTGCGTTGCTGTCATCAGTTGCTTTTGGTGAGAACACGGCCTTAGGAATTAAATTGTAGAGTAAAACATGAAAATTACAATAAAAGAAATAAATAATATAATGTGGCCTTGTCAGAAGAGTGAAGTAGAAAAATTAAAATTTTCATTTATTGCAAGTTTAAATATTTATGTGAACCATTCATTATGTTACAATATTTTAAAATATTATTTACTTAGACCTTATTCTAATGCACTGAATAATCAAAGTTGGGTGCAAGTGAGTAGTATAGTTGTATTGCTGTATTTTATACAATTACAGTAAAATAGTTATTAATAATTATACTGTGTACATATACAGTGAATCCAGTGTGTTAAGTTAATTTGTATAATTTCTATGGGTATTTTACATACATTTATGTTCAAAGGGTAGAAAACACAAAAGCAAAATATCTATGTTGATTATGTAAATATATATCTCATCACCTTATTTTATAAATTTAAATTATTTGAGAGTAGGAAAATAATTAATAAACACAAAATTAAATGAAAATCTCAATTTAAAATATTTATTATAATATGAAAAATATTCCCAATATGTAACTTAAAATTAAAGTAAAATGAACACAATTTCTAAAATTTAGGTTTGTCCATATTACTAAAAAAGAAAAAAAATGAATCATTAAATACTTAAAATAAGTTTTATTTTAAATGGATAAAATACAATTATAAATAACTAATAGAACACATTAATATTTTATACTAAAAAGTTTGTTCAGAGCAAACACAATCATAGAAATCAACAATTTTAATAATTATCAATTTATATAATACGATTATAGATTATACTAAATTAAATAAATGCTAGTTTCGAGAAACAAAATAATATATATATATATATATTAAGTATAAATGATTTGAAAAAAAAGTATTATTAAAATGCTAGTTCAAGGGTCCTATTTTTAACATGATACAATTTGAATACATTATTATTCTATGTATTTTCAATAGAGCCCAAGGGGAATTAAACGAAAATAACCACTTCTAATATAAAAACATATAGGAACAAGCCCCAATCCAAAATTATATAGGCAAGTATTAAATTACATCAGTAATCAAGAATATAAGTATTAAAGTACACATTTATAAATAAATGTGACTAGAAAATAATTGTAATTAAAATTAATAAACAGTCACAAAAATAGTAAAATATAAGGTATAAAAAAGTAAATATTATTGGTGTATAATATTTTCAATTAGTAAAAAATTATAGAGAAAAACAATTTTACAAAGGAAATTATATTGGATAAGACTAGTAAAAGAAAAAAGATAAAAGAATTTAATTTGAATATAAAAACCTACAAGAAATAACAAATTAAATTAGGTACTTTATAATGACATGGTTATAAAAAGTCTTAGGGTCAATATGTACTATTTGGGCGTACATATTTAAAAACAAAACAATCAGTAATTTTATCATCCAAGTAAAAAATTATACTTATTAAAACAATTCAGTGTATACAAAACAGTCTTTTATTGAGAAGTTGCTGGTGGTTGAAGTTCTGGATTTTCTGTACGCATAGCATCTAGTTTTGCAAATATTTTCAATGCTGGTCCAAGTTTCATAGACATGTCTCTTATTAAATGATCTTCTTTGAGCAACATCAGAGCTTGACCATCAATTTCATGGCTTTCAAAATCTGCGGCTATTTCTTCACTGTCTGTTAGTTGACCAATAAATTTACGCACATCTTTAACCTAAAAAATGTATTAAAAGTATTAATTTTAGATGAAGTATAAAGAATTACAATAAATATTTACAGTCCATATCAGTGGATTTATAGGAGCCAATTCTGGAACGACATCAGTTTTAGAATCAGTATCCACTTGGATTCGATTGGGTAAATCAACTGATGAACTTGTATTACTAGAATCGCCAGTTGAACCATTGCTTTCACATTCCTAGTTTAAATTATAACACACATTTACAACAATGCAATTAATACATACTCATGACATTTTATAATGCATACCCAATTTTTTCCAATTTTTTTATCAGTTTGACCATTTTTAGAATTATTTTCAAACATTTTAGAACATTCTTGTGAACAAAAACGTTTAGATTTTTTTTTAATTTTGAATTTTTGCAGTTCTTGACATTTCCCACAATAATCACACTTAATTTTTTCTTGATTATTCATATCAGATTTAATCTTTTTGTCTGTAAAATAATAAAAAACATAATATTATTATAAAAATAATGTGAGATTTGTTAGAAGCATATAAAATATAATTTTTACTTGGTGGTTCTTCATCAATTATATTTTCCTTGTTTTGGATAATATTTGACAAATCAGTTGTAGTGCACGACCGATTTACAGGGAATGGTTGGTCAGCTTCATGTATAACAAAACCTTCAATAACATGGGTTAAAACTTGTGGTTTCACTAAAGCCTTAGGCAATCCTTTATCTCTAGTATTGTCATCATTAGAAGTAACTGGTAATGAAACAGAAGATGTTGTTTCTGTAGCAGTCTCTATAGTTGAAATTTCTACTGCTTCTTGAGTTTGTGCAGTGGTAGAATCTTTTGGAGAATCTCCAGATTTAATAAGTGAAGGCATGGATGATACTGCTGTTTGAGCTGGAGGTGAAATAGGAAGTTGAGCTGGTGTCGATGCCTGAGGAGCACATGATACAACAGGTATCACAGGACGATCAAGGATAGTAATTTGTTGTTGAGGCTGGCTAACAATAGTTTGGCCTTGCTGTAGCTGATGTATATGTATCTTTTGTGGGGAATTCATGGACATACTCATTACACTTGTAGTGGGTTTGATAATTTGTTGTTGCTGATATGCAACTTGGGGAGACTGCATACTTACAATTTGATGATTTGGTGATTGCATACTAACTAATTTAATTTGTTGTTGAGCTTGTTGTTGCTGTTGCAAATGCTGTACTTGTACAGTTTGTTGTTGTTGTTGAATTTGAGGAACAAGTTGACCAGAACTGGTTAAAATCATTCTGAAACAATAAATTGTTAAGTATTTATATCTTAATTAGTATCTACTATAAAAATTATTTAATAATTACTTGTTAGTATTCAATGTTTGTTGAGGAGACTGTTGAGGTTTTGATTGATTGGTCTGATTAGCAGCATCTGATTTATGTGGGGCTATATTAAAACCTTGACGAACACCAGTTTTAGGTCTAACTTTAAGCTGAGCTTTTTGCATTTGATTTAAGTGCTGTATACCAGTAGTGGTTTGCGTGGAAATTGTAGCATTAGGACGAATTGTATGTCCTGATGGTAGTATTGATAGCTGTCTATTATTTCCCATACCTGTAGGTGTTGCAACTACTTTTGGTTGTATATCAGCACGCTGTGATTTAATAGTAGTAGTTGTGGTACCACTAACCATTTGCCCAATATTTTGCATGACACCACCACTGGTTTGTACCATAGTTTGACCATGATGCTGTTGCAGATGCTGAGGAGGAGGACTCTGTATAAACATAGGGGTTTGTACTTGTTGTTGTTGGCCATCTTGTTGAGGTCCACCTGTAAAAAAATTGTTATTATTTAATAAATCAAAAATTTTTTTTTCTGGCTTTACATTCCAATAAGGAAATTCACCACCAATACTATTTCCTCCCATTTCTCTATATCATAAGCTATATTTTGACAATCTACTTTAAATTCTTGGGCTACTTCATTCCATATCTCATTTATGCTGTCAATTTGTATTTATATAAAATTTGTAGAATGATTTTTTTTTTTTTAATATTATTATAATTTGTATAATATACAATGAGTGCCAAAAAAATATTACTAATCCTACGAATATTACCATTATATTTGTTAAACTGATACAGGACATAAGTAATATAGAAATAGAAATAATGTACAGCCAGATAAACAAACCATAGTAAGGCACTAAATTATGTTGTAATACACCACACATTAAGTGGAAACAATAAAAGACAAATTATCCTTTCCTAGTAAAATGTAGGAAGATCTTAGATAAGTTGCTATCATTTTTTACTATTTATTACTATCACCATTACTGATATCTAAGTAATTTACTGACCTCTTATAAAGATTGGATGATTCTGAGTGGTTAATAATGCTTGTGGCTGTGGGGTAGCCCATGTGATTCCTTGAGGAAGTGATGCATTAAATTGCCAGGGTGAAAATTGCATAGTTTGAGCATTTTGTTGTACTGTCCTTCCAGTAGCACAACTAGTGTACTAAAAAAAATTTTCCAAATAAAACAAAATATTAAAAAAGTCTATAATACGTACCGTTTGTTGCATTTCATTTTGTTTCATATTTGGTTGACTACTTATCACCCCTAATTGACCAATGACAAGAGTCTGGTTAGTAGTGGTCGGTATAGCAGCATATCCAGTCGGAAACGAAGCTGCTTGTCCTTGTGATATTACCTGTTTATGTGCATGAGCTGTGGTGAGCATCTGTTGTGACTGGAATTGTTTATTTGGAGCTGCAATCACCTGAATAGCGCCTGAGGTAGGATGTTGTAACATTGTCCCAGGCATAATTAGTTGGCCTTGAGCGTTGTACTGTACAAATTGTGGACTGGCTTGCTGAATTAACTGAACACGTCCATGACTCCAATCATTAATCTGTTGAATTTGAGTTTGTTGCTGTTGCTGTTGTTGTTGATTAGACTGTGCTTGCATAGTATGTTGCTGTTGAACCTGGCCTTGCTGTTGAGTTTGAATATTAGTCATTTGCACTTGGCCCTGTTGCTGTTGCTGAGGTTGAATAGATGAAATTTGCATTTGACCAGACGTCTAAAAATATAATTGCCATTATTATAAAAAAAAAATAGGTAGAACTCTTTCATACAGAGGGTATTGTAAGTTATATTTTAGATGCATAGATACTGACATTTTTTATTTTTATTTATCGATTTCATTGATAAAGTTATAACATATAGGATTACATTAATTTTACTATACAAATTGTGCATATAACTTTCTCCTTTCACATTTTACAATGTATGTAACAAAGCATATTAAATAATATAAATAACTAATTGAATTATAAGACCTAATAATTCATTGAAATAAATGCACACTAAAATTAAATTAACAATAATTTAGTAAAAACAAAGAATTATTATTTAGAGTAACAGAAAAATCAATATTTATATATTGTGTGTATATTTTAATAAATTAATCAACTAATTTTTATTTTTGATTCAGTTCCAAGAATTGTACAGAAAAAGTTATAAGTGTTTATTTGATTCAAATAGTGTAATTATATTTCTAAATATAAATAATAATATGAGGATCCATTATATGTCCCACCATGCGGTGGTAGTCATAAGCTGCGCACAGGACGTGCCTAAGAATACATACATTCAATTACAAATACATAAAAACAATGCATTAATAGTATAACAAAACAGTGAGACAAACTAAATTATTACGTCCACCATGAACTTTATGGTATCATGTAATTGACAATTTTTGCTAGGTAGGACATATAATGGATCCTCATATTATTATTTATATTTTGAAATATAATAACACTATCTGAATCCAAATACACTATTTTTTTACACAATATATGGAAGTGAAAAAAAAAACATTCAAATTTCTTGATTAGTTAGATACAAATAAAGAACTAAATCAAATAAATATATAATTTTATGTAGTACATTATTTGTCCACCATGTCGGAAGTATGATTTTTTTATATGGAATTAATGCCATCCACCATATTGAAAATTTTTAATATATAACAATGGAAATAATACCTCAATAGTAGTTAATGGAGCAGATGAATGTGGAAGTTGAACAGTACCTCCATTAGACCCATCAGAAGCCATTTGCATAGTAATAGTTTGCTGACCACTAGCAACAGTTACTTGTTGAGGTTGTTGCTGTGGTTGTGATTGTTGCTGCTGCATGTCTACCTGGTTTTGGGGCTGTTGAATCATAACTTGTATTTGTTGTGGCTGTTGCATTTGTTGGGTTTGATTTTGTTGAGGTTGTTGCTGTTGATTTTGTTGTTGTTGTTGTTGTTGTTGTTGTTGTTGTTGCTGCTGTTGTTGCTGTTGCTGCTGCTGCTGTTGTTGTTGTTGCATTTGCTGAACGTCTGTAGCGCCAGGCTGTTGTTGTGCCGATACCTCACTCATTTTTGAGTTTGCTCATGTAAGCTAAATAAATTAAAATGTTTTAAATATTATTTAAAATAATGTACAAAACTAGATAATGCAACCAATTATACAATTTCAAGTTTATTGAAAAAAATGTATTTTATTCATCATAATAACTATGATAGTTACTTATTTCAACATTATTAATTATTTAATTTGTTTTTTATGAAGTACTTAGAATTTGATACAGCTCAATAAGCGTATCAATTTTATGTAACAATATACAGTAGAATCCGCTTAAAACGATCTTCCAGGGACCAAAAGAATCAGATTGTAATATCCGAAATTCGTTATATCCGGATGACGAAAACATTACCTACGTGGGATATAAAACCAACCGAATACATGGCTATGAATCGTTTTATCTGGAATATCGTTATATACGGCATCGTAATAAGCGGATTCTACTGTAATTCTATTATCACATAAGATTGTCATCAAATCATGTAAAATGAACAAAAATTCTATTGAAGAATCAGGATCAAAACAAATCAGTTATAGATACTTCAATTAAATAGATATTTGACAGTTTTTTAATTAGATAATTATACTTTTTAATAACGACATATTGTATTAAATTCCTGAACGTAGAAATTTACTTTAATCTATTAAGTATAAAATCGACACGAAATTATATTAAAACAGCCAAAGGTATGTGAACGCATTAATGTCCAACATTGAACCTAGTGAAATCGTCGTGATGATTTTAATATGAAAATAAAAAAAATGATAGGATCCAGAAATGTTAATAGCAATCGGAGCGCAGGGTGGACGAGTAGGAAAAACAACGGTGAGGGTGGGGGATCAAGGTGGTAGGTAATACAGAGCAACGTAGTCGTATTATAACACTATGGTCAGCATAACATGATCCATGAGATGATGATCTGTTGTTGCTGTTGTGACAGCATTTTCGTACAAAACACGGGGCTTGCGAAGAAAGAAGAAAAATAACGACGCGCGCGTATGTCATAAAATAATCATAAATTTACGATGAACAATCATCACATGAATACATCGTCGCGACAACTCAATTGTGTGTTGAGTTTTACAGCGTGCACGCGCGCGTCTTTATTTTTCTTTTATCATTGCGAGCCCCGTGATTTTTACGACATATCAGCGTACCCATAAACCAACTGGGAGAAGGTAGTGCCGTTGGTCCGCTGAACACGTCGCGGACACCTAGATACGTATGCACCAATTTTTAACTGGGGATATGGTAACGGAACGCAACGATTGCATGGAAAGCATTGAAAGAGCAATACAACGAGACCACGACAATGCTTCGTGAATGATAGGTGTAATCGCGCGACGATGATGAGAAAGAAAAAATAATAATAATAATAATAATCCAAGGCGACGAACACAACTCACCTTAGCACACGCAGACAGCGGGAGATAACTTGTCCGCGTTTATACGGCGCTTGTTTGACAACACGTCCAATGGTCTGCAATGGTCGACGGCGAAAAACGAAACTTCAACCGCACGATGCCACACAATATCACCCGCACACGGGAAAAACAACGGACGCGTATGGGATAGTTCTCGGTACGACGGTGATCGATGTCGGAGCGCTCTGGGAACAGCGGTGCGTGAGCGCGCAGCTATCTATAGCGCACGCGCAGTACGTTGCTCCCTACCACTGGCACACTGTGTGGCGTCGGCAGCAAACAATTCCACAACGCAGGCGGCGGCGACGGAGGGGTCAAGGCGGCAGCGGCGGCAGACGGACGAACAACGACGCGCGGAACGATCGGCACACGAATGGCGGGTAGCCGGAGTACCGAACTGACGAACCGCCGGGGCTACCACGGCCACCGCGCGTGCGCGCCACTTCTCCCTCCTACCATTCCGTCACCCGTGACGGCATACCGGGCACCGCCCAGGCGGCGGCGCACCAATAAAGGAGCACTGACGAGCAGCAGCGTATACGTTCGGGATTCCTGGGAGTAATTATTGTCGTAATGACGTACGTCGTACGGTCCGTCGGCCTGATGTGTTACGACCCCGCGGCGGAGGGGCTATGGTGCGGCTGTCGCGTGTTCGTATACATATAACGTTATACATTGTGTTTGGTAAAAACGCATGTCGGTGTGCATACGTAGGGGTCGACGGGACAAACGATCCATACGAACCGCGTTTTATCCTCCTTCACGCTATTGTCCTCTATAACACTTTTCATATTCCGACGAAATTTAATCACGTTCGACATTTTTTCCCAAGCACGCCCCACATATCACCCCACGTGTTGCCTGCTGAAGTCCCAACGGTGTACACTGCTCGTTCGCTCCCAATGTAATGTTCCAATATTTGCCCGATCGAGTTATACATTACACTACCTGCCAGTAGGCTACCCGCAAACAAATTATGACCGTATAATTTATATCAACGAATAACGGTCTTAATAATTAATGGTTGACTAGTCGTTATCGAGCAGTATCCGAATTATACATACATATATGTATCAAAAATCGTCGATCGATAAAAACGTTATGAAGTGATATACGATGCGTACACGAGAAGACGCATAGGAACGTATTGGATGGACGAGTGTATATCGTCGCATGTGGTCATTTCGAGCGATAAGGTCTGTGAAAACTGGTTTTGGCGGACATTTTCCGTCGCGAAAAAAAAATTATCGCAATTAAAAGCGTATGTTTACCACGCGACGATGATGTGCGTTCCTGAAGGTAGGCCGCAAAGAATACGTGCAGCGTCTGTGTGCTCCGTTGTCGACGTGTTTCTGCACGCGGACGAGGACGCACGTTCCGCAGCACACTCTGTATACATGCCACTTTTGCCGTGGACGCGCCACGACGCGACGCCGAGCGGCGTCGTCGTGCGCAACAATGAGGGAAACGGTTCGCCGCGGTGTATCGCGTATTGCGTCGTAGACGGAACTCGCATCCAATGTGCGCACGAGAGGTGGAAAAGTTTTTAGGAACCCACCCACCGAGCGCCAAACCAACCGACACGCATACAATGTCATTCATTGTATATAATCTAGTGTTTTGAATTATGCGTACAATACGTTACAAACGCGCACGCACACGTTGGTACATTGTGCGTATACGTACTATACTTGCTGCTCAAAGAATATTATCGTTATGGTAATATTAATATTCTGTTCATAATTTATTACCCTTCGATAGTGTGTGTGTTGTGTATCTAAATTAACCCATCATCAGTTTATCTATAAATGTAGATATCAAATATATAAATATACTTGCATAATATATATGTATATAATTTACTTCCCACATCGTAAGCTATTATAATTTATAATAAAATCTCTTGGCTTAAAGTTTTTGAGTGTTTCATGACAATGGTCACGTTTTTTAAGCCATGTTAATTTTTCGAGCTAGGTAGAAAGATCTGATAGTATTTATATCAATATTGGTACTATAGCAACTACTTTTCATGTACAAGTCCATATTTATTGGCTACATTATACAATGTGTACTGAAAATATGATTACTATTCATTATTCGCATATACGGGTATAGTAAATTTACTAACTAACTAGTGACATTGATTATATATTACTAATAATTTATAATCAAAGCTGATAATAATTAATAATGTTGTATATTTAAAATTATTTAAGTAGGTACGCAGTGGCAGCTCGTGCTACGATGCACGGGAGTACGTGAACCATCCAAAAAAATTATATACGAAATTATTAGAGTTATGTAGTAAAATATAATTGATTATTATGCACATTGTCTATAATAAAAA
This sequence comes from Sipha maydis, assembly GCA_034509805.1. Classification (NCBI taxonomy): domain Eukaryota; kingdom Metazoa; phylum Arthropoda; class Insecta; order Hemiptera; family Aphididae; genus Sipha; species Sipha maydis. The sequence continues at coordinate 35,692 of JASXSY010001630.1, read as the reverse complement.
AAATATTTATTAAAAAAAAAACTTTTCCAGCTTTTCGTAATGAAAAGTATGTCTATTAACGATTAAATAATTAACGAAGCACACATTCATTGTGCTCTGGGCGGTCGTACAAACATTAGCTATAGCTATAAGCATATATGTTTGTAGACACGTTGGTTAGTACTACATGGTAGTTTGGAGCTCAATGTGTGCATCTGACTTATTTTTATCGCTCCACGTATCTCGTCGATTGTGAAAATAAGAATGTTGTGTTTATGTTTCATACATAATAATTTATTTTTTTCTACTTTATTTTTATTTTACCGTGACGAAGAGCTTATAGAGCTTAAAAAAATTAAATGCTCCTATAACAAAATTAATAATTTTTATCCGCCTACATAGATATCTTACAAATTAATTGTGTACCACTTTATGTGAACCTCAGGTTTTAGTACGTAGTACCATTTTTAGTACGTATGATTTATACGGTAATCCACCGACCATACGTATGTGTTCCGATAAAACTACGCAGATGCATGCGTGTACATGTATTCACAGTTTCACATAGCGGACTTCGAAATGATCAGATATCGTTTATGTATAATATATATAAACGATATCTGATAATTTATATTATATATATCCTAAAAGACAAGTTACACGTTAAGTAGAATGTAATTCTATTTGTACCTATATAATTATGAAGATAAGTACGTATAACTAATAGTGCGTTTATAATGTAATATTAATTATAGCTGATATTGTGTAATGCAGGGGTCACTAATTAATATTTTTCGAGGGCCACATTGGGAATTTTGAAAATTTTCGGGGCCATCAAAATTCAAATTAGATATTTTCAATATATTACATTATAATGCAAAAGTTGAAAAGCTGGTAACGCTACTGAGTCTACCTATGTACTTTATTATCGGATTTTACTTTTCTTTCATTGTCTGCGGGCCGGATAAAATTGGTTAGAGGGCCGTATCCGACCCGCGGGCCACCATTTGGTGACCGCTGGTGTAATGTATTTAATGTACGTATATTGTAAATAAGTATACAGTATGTTATAATTAACTGGAAATTTAGAAGTCAGTCATCCTATTTATGAATATATATTATAACTTTTTTCAACAATTATTAATACATTTATTGATTTATAATCCATATACAAATATCTACTATAAATGCAAAATTAACTTTGTCTACTTGTAACAACTGCTGCTACGTTTTTACGGCTAAACAACAGATTTTGATGGCATTAGGTACGGAGAAAATTAATATTATTTTTTCGGAACAATTATATGATATCGTATACATGTTTTATTGTAATATCGTTTTAATGATGGATTATATATATATATATATGTACAGAATATTAGTTGTTAACAAGAAAAATATTATTTTTATATAATAGTTATAGAATATTTTGCTGATGTTAATTGGTTATGTTTTTCTGAAACCTAAATTCAACATAAGCATCAACGTTATGTAACATATCCATTGCACAGTGGGTTGTTATATATAATGTTTGGGGGTCGATTTATTATATAGCGCCCCCAGGATTTTAACTCTAGTTGTATCACTGCATATAAAGGATCTTGGTAAATAAGTAAATTACATCAAAATATTAATAAATCCTCTCGAGTTATTAAACTATAAATTTAAGAAAAAGTAAACACAAGTGCTTATAAATAGCACAAATGTCATTATAAAATGTCTTAAAATTAATAAAATTACGCCTTCTTTGTGTCAACCAGACAATACTTCCTATTAAAAATCTATTATGATCTTGATGATTGGAGCATTCCTTCGAGTCAAAAGCATGAATACATTAACGTACATCACGTTAACCCTGGTGGCGTACTGTTATTTGCTGTCGGGTTGACGACTTTTTACGATTTGCATAATTTCTGACTGATCTCCGACGGCCAAACGATGACCACATAGCAAGTGCTGGTCGACCACCAAGAACAAGCACCCTGAAGGAATTGTAACTTTCTTTTTCACGAAATTGTGAACACGCATAATCCGCGGTCCGCAAACACTTCCAGAGACTATAGCTTTAGCTTTTAGAAACAATCCTGTATCATGTGTGTTCGAAAAACACGGGTGCGCCAATGATCCGTTTTTGTATAATACGATGTGCATAAAATACATAAACAACGCTGTGTTCCGTTATTTTAAACGAATAACAATCGTGTGCAATCGTACTCGCCGTATTTGTCAGCATGTTAATTGGTAAAGATTTTTCTACCAATTTTGTGAGCATCGACAACTTTACACACACTACTTGCCGGAACACTGATTTTCGGCATGGACGGACGACAAGGTATACGGCATGCGAAGAACGTCGTCCAGGCTCAGATGATGAGGATAATGATGAACGACATTCTGAACACGGACAATTTGATTAACGATCCGAAAACGTTCCAAAGCCTACTCGAAACGTGATACAATTTATATTCTGTATACATTCTGAACTATTTCCTTCGTCGCTAGAAGGATAAGTAGTATTCAATATGGTTTCAAAAATCCGAAACGGATAAGAGCTTTAAGAAGAAGAATACATTCTAAAGCACTTCGATCGATTGCGTAAAGTTTGACAAAAATCGACGTTACGAGGAACGAGTTTGGTTCCAACGGATCGTTTGTATCATTGTACATATAACGCGTTTGAAAATAATTTGTCCGATTGCATAATGAGAGCTGTAGCCAAATCGTGATCGAGAGATCAATCGCATTATCTCTTAATATATTATACGTCACTGTCGATAAAATAGGCTTGACAATTTGTTGAGGCCGGTTTACACTTATCAAAAACTTATCAATGTAGCCACGTCCGTAACCACGGATCAGTGTAACTTTGATTCGAGCACTGACGACATTGTTTCACCGTCAAATTTTGTCTGTCCAAGTAAAATATAAAATAAATAAATTTATCAGTCATTATATATCAGACTATTTGTCTACCTTTTTTTTTTTATATTCAGATATATTTGTATTCCACAGAACTTCATGACTTTCGTACAAATGAATTAATTTCATTATTTTGTCCTCAGACTATTTTTTTTCTGCCATTATAATATTATGTACGAGTAAAAAATTAAATTGAAAAAAAAAATTAATACAAAAAATATTATTGTATTAAATAAATTTAATAAATTTAATATTTCAAAGAACAAAACATTTTATATTAGCTATTATATTATATTAACTATTTGCTCATTTCACTGAAAACAAGACATATTAAAAATAAAATGTTCTCCCCACGTACGAGAATTTTGATACATGTCCGTATCGGCACGGATCGGACAACACGACTCGAGTTTAAATAATTGTCACACGTACGTGTGGTGTGTTTATATTATCAAAATAGAATCCGTGCTACTAATTCGTGGTTCACGGACGTGGCTACTTTGATAAGTGTAAACCGGCCTTTATGGATATAAGGCTTAAACAAAAAATATCTGTTTAAGGATGTTCCGAAATCGACTAGATTATTACATACGAAATTATTAATTTTGGCAGATTAGGCTAGGTGAAAAGCGACGTCTCCACCAAACGAGTTTCGGTTTTCATATTTTATACATTTATGTAAAATAAGATGTATTATTTTCGGGAATAATCCTCGTCATAAAAATTCCTTTTTTTCCTGTTAAAGTTATATCGATTTATACCCTAAAATTTATCCTTAATTTTATTCAGGCAATAGTATTTTCCTTGATATCAATGTATTATTTTTAAAAAAATTCGAGTGTTGAGTTCAAACAATTTGAATGTTGAGCGCTCCAGTCGTTTACCAATCTTGCGTACAACGTAGCATATTCGTATTCAATAATTCAAAGTTGAGATGTTAGGTTTGATATTAGAGTGAACTTACCTATAATAATACTTTAAGAGAAGAAGATTTATTTTGTTGGTAAATTATTTACATATTTTATTTTTTAAGCGAGTTATGAATTGTTTTGATTGTAATATTATACATACTCATAACTCACATAAAAATTGAAATATCGGAAAATACTAACCAAAAAAATATAAATAATATCCTTATCTTAAATTATAAGTTACTTTAATATTAAATTTAACATCATTATATTTGAACTATTGAACGCAAATTTGCTATATTGTACGTTTGTCCCACAGGTACATAGCATGATCGTTTTAATGACCTAACCTATAAAAAATAATCTTAAAATTGTATCAAAAATGTTGTCATGAGAATTTATGTTTTTCTTTAAAAATATAATTATATTATACCTTTTCAGAATTTACTTATTTTAGGTATAATATTGTGTCTATAATTTTTATTGTTTGTGGTGCGAGTGTGTGAGATTGTGCACAACTTGGCGATATCAAATTTCAGGTAAATGTATTAAATAATTATATATTAGTATAAACGTAAATGACAACTTTTCATTATTATTATTATACTGGTTTTATATTATTAGATATTACAGCTTCAAAGATGAAAAATTAGTAATTTGGTGTGGCAAATCAATCTGACACTGCAAGTTGCCTTGTCAAACCTACTATTAACTAATCGGTGTTAAAAAAAATAGTTTGATATATTTCCAAAAATCAATCATAATACATATTTATATAAAAACCCGTAATTAATTTAGTAAATTGTTTTGTTTTCCGTAAGTAAATTAAAAGATAGTATATAAGCTTCGTTATTAAATTTGTTATTGAAAAGGAATTATGATTGTAGGACTTAAAAAAAATCTTCGAGTCTGAAATCTGACTTCGTCAGCAGGTTGCTATCAGACCCAAAGCGTGTACATCATGAAGAGCAAAGGATTCGAGGTGGACAGCGGATGGCCGGTCGCCCATTGCGGTTTTTACGCGTTGCCGTAAACACGCTCGAGCGAAAGCCAAAACAAGTTATATGTACGTCGTGTCATGCGTCTATGAAGTAGTCTACTGTTTTGCGAATCGTAACATGGTCGGAATGCATAACGAGAGAACGGCTCTGAACTTACCCATTGAAATCGGTCGGCCAGCCATGTGCGAGCCGGGACTGCATCAACAATATTTTTACCGAGCCGGCGCCGGAGGGTACTATTCATTGTTCACATACTCCGTTTTTAACTTTCCGTGGACGAAAGATCTCAATTTTCTCTGAACGTTCATGTCGGTCCCGTACAGCAGATAACCGGTCACCTGTTGGGTTTGTAGAAAAGTGGATTATAGCATCACAAATTGTGTACGGTTATGATCGGAACCGTCGAGTTAGAATCGGCGTGGAAGAATTGTAAAACACAGAACTGATAGAACGCGTGGAAATCACATTCCGACGTTTCAAGTACTGCATGAAGCCGCCGCGTTTTTTCTGGAATATCTGCTTGTATAACTTATCCATAGAGAGCAAACCCTCTAAAAAGCGAAATTGAAATTATGGTCTGCGACCGTCGTTGTAGCAGGACTACGATACCGACGGTCCTCGTTACCGTCCGCATACGTTGAGCGTGCTTAGCAGTTCAACAGCTGGCTGCGACGCAATATCCTCGTGCTCGTCATCGTACCCGTTCCCATGTTTTCTCTGTCTGTGACCATGAACTCAACCGCGATACGTTTCATGTGGTTTTGATAGACTGGGAAAAGACGGTTTTCGAACGTTAAAACCGAACGGGACCGCGACTGCAGCACCAGTCTATACGACTCACACATAGACATGCACAGACCTGTATTTAAAGGGGGTGCCTACTATACTTTTAGGCCATATCCTTTAGGACAAAACAATAATAAAACGTGCAGGTATGTTTAATGAATTATAACGCATAAATAATCTTAAAAAAAACATAATGCTTTTTTTTAATATCGCAGTACGTTGATCCCAACGAATACACTTTGTTTGAATTCCGTATATTTTTTCAAATTATTTATGATTTGTAATTTTGTAACTAACCGTAGCTGTTATATTACCGTAAAAAGTTTTTACACGGACATTTAAAAAATTTAGTTTAAAAATAATTATTTTTGTTTCTATAAATACATCAACATCGTTTATTTTTTAACAAATATTTTAGAATAAATTACATTTAATTTGAACAATATCGGTTAAAATATGGTCCTCTTAATCTTAGACTTAAATGCAGGGTCCCATTTATAACACATCAAGGAGTGCCCGGGCACACCTGGCACCAATCATGCGCACGCTTACTGACTCACGTGTACATGATTGTTTTTGTACTGTAATGAAGTTTTTGTATGTCGTACATTAATTAAAAAAAAAATAATCAATTTTATAAGCCCAAGATCTTTCTAGTGAAACTAACTTGTCTTTTGGAATATCACTCGTACTTTTTTTATTATGGTCTCACTAAGTTTTAATGAATTTGAGCAAGAAATCACAAGATTTTTTTGTAGTCCAACAATACAACGCATTAATGCGAAATCTGATAATCGGGAATCCATTTTATTTTATGCATTTTCAAGAAATGTATTATTAAACAGAGATCTACCTATGTGGTCATAATGTGCCGGGGTTACCAACATTCATTTAACTTTAAATTTAAATTAAAGTGATGTTCCCATCAATTTTGTTAAAAGTATACTACGTCTACAAGTGTGTTAATTCACAACGATATGGAACATAGGATGCTTTAAATTAAGTTGGGGGTACTTAAGCACCCCTTACTACCCTCTTTGTTGCGCCACTGTTTATATTTAAATATAAAGTATATTAGTATAAAAAAAAAAGCCAGTATTTAAGTTAGCGAACACGTTAGGCTCTCACGGAAAAATGTTTTAAATTATTCTTTTATGTATATTCCATTTACTTATAAGTAAATAATATAATATATAAAGCGAGAAATGTATTAGTTTCACTTTTTTATTTTTGTAATAACAGTCAACTCACAGATATAACAACTTTCAAGCGACCCAGGAAAAATTTCGATAAATCAAAAGTTTGTTTTAATGAAATTTAAAAAATATTTTAAAATTTAAATCAACACACTATAGTGGATACAAATACGTATTCATTATCATTTACTAACATTTACATACAAAGTTCGATATACTAAGTAAAATTTAATTATAATACATACTTCAGTCATTATTTAATTTTGTATTTATATTTGGTATATTTAGTATTTAAAAATCAGCAATTTTTTCTTTTTTAGCTCTTTATGCTTATCCGGTCAGTAATGTAGTCTAAATTTAAAATGTTATAACTCCTAGTTTCCACTCACGTTCAAATTATCATTTCTCTATAACACCATAGTTAGCCCACGTGCATTGTTCCCACAATAAGCTAATTTTCAGGATAATGCGCATTGCTAATGAATTCTCCTTTACCTTTTTTCATTAATATTATGTATATACGTTCCTCTTACTGTTAAATAATACCATTATACTACTGTACTTTGGATATAGATATACCTAGTACAATATCAAGTATTCTAGTGTACAGTGGTGGATTTAAGAGGAGGCAAAGAGGCCTAGCCCTCACTATGGTCCATCAGATGTCCATCATAGAACTTGGTGTGACTAATACTTTTACGAGGAATATAATTTAAAAACGAAAATTCATGGGTACGATGGAAATGCTAATATGTCGGAGCGATATATAAATACAAAATAATGCATCTATACTTTTAGAAATGTTTTTTATCAATATAATACAATAAAGAAAAATGTTAGCCCACCCAAAACAAAATCCTAGATTCACCACTGCCATTTTATATGTATGTATATATCTAAGTTTCATATATAGTACCTCATATTCATATATGGTACATATATTAATTATTGTATATTTGTATATGAATAAGATTATAAATTATGGAAGTATCTACATACCTATGAAGATTAATTTGGAACGGGTAATTATATCGGTAGTATTCAAGTGTTGTATGTAAGTAGGAAGAAAAGGAGCTTCTACTAGCCCACCTTCAACCCTTAGTCACCCCCACCATTGATCAACCACCCTCCTGCGACCCGCTCATCAACGCCAAACCCTACCACCATCATCAAACACCACCAATCTGCCGCCCATCTCGATTTTTTCTTTTTTACAATCGTGACATTATCAATCGTTTACCCAATGCGACCGACCTGCGCTCTAACAAACACATAACCTCATATTATCACAAATATTATTTAAAATCTTATTAAATACCATTAGTGATGGGGATTTCAACTAATTTTGGTGAATCGAATCTTTCAACTCAGCTCAGTTTAATGAGTCGACTATGAGAGTCTCTTCAAACTCTTTTGTAAAAAGTAATAAATCTATAATCTCGGAATTCGGAGTCTCAGATTGACTCACAAGTCCACAATCCATATTTCATTGTTCACTCGAATAGTTTTTGCCTATCGCAATCTCAGATTATGAAACTGATTATGATTATCTATTGTAATGGATTTTTACTAGGAAACCATTTTTTAAAAGTATAATTTATTACATTATATCACAGGAATACCTAATAATATAAAACGTATATATTTACAAACTACAATGTATATTATACAAGTACGCACTCATCCTGTATCAATTTATATATAGTTATAAAGACATATATTAATATATCTGTAGTTATCAACAATATTCGAGAGCCGACGAGTTGTATCAGTTCAATTTGTGTGGTTAGTGATTGCTGATTCGTGAATTGAATTTGATAAGTTGGTTGAACTGAATTATTGAACTGTCAATTCTTGAAACACTGATTCAACGCTCACAGTTACTTTCAAAGTGTCGACTCTTTGAGTTAATTAGTTCATGAACTTGACATCCCTAAATATCGTACTCATAGCTTAAGCGGTTGTAAATTATGAAAAATGTCTATTTTTAACAACAATTTTAAAGACCTAGTTTATTAAAAACACATATAGGCTCTTTATCCAATGCATCCCAATTTAAGATTAATCGAAGATTATTATATCACAATAATTATAAATAATTTATTAAAAGATGTTTAGAACCAATAGCTTTTATTTACAATAAAATCTTGATGACCACCTGAACATTATTCAGTATGTCTTTAGTCCTAAAATATACCATACTTAATTCTTACCAGTTATTTTTTTTATATAACTTAAAACAATTTTTCGTATATTTTTTTTTTTTAACTATCACAAAAATGTTTAAACGTGAGCAGTGCATAAAATCTTTCAAATAATAAAGATCAGCTAACCAGACATGCTAAAAACTATAAAGCTATTCAGTTTACTTGCGACTTATGGCCTATGACAAGACAATATTTTTAAACATGTGAATAATAAGCATCGTATGTATTTTTAATTAAATAATTACAAGTGTTGAATAATTATTTTACATATAATTAATTTCAAGTTTAAAAAAGAACCGGATGGGCCTCGCTTTGCTGTACACTTGGGGGTGAAGTGCGACTCTTCATAGGATAGGTCATTATAAGGGATTTGTTAAATTTGAATTCAATGATAGGTATCATTGTATACGAAAAACGATTCTGAACGGAGATGATATGTTTGTCTAGAATATAATACAATGTTATTTATAAATATTGTAGAAAGTATATTTTATTTTGAAACGAAAAATTTAGAAAAATCGAAAATTTAAACTGTCTATAAATAAGTCAAAATATGTCAAAATACTTTGAAAACTTAATCATGTATAAAGAACATGTATTATCCCCGATTATAAAAATAAAATGTAAAAAAATAAAATATTTTAAATGCCTATAAGTGGCTTAAAATTCAATATAATATTTATATGACATAAAGGAAATGCCAATCTTAACAGCTGGTAGAAATTTAAAAAATCTGCGACTTATACTTTTTGAATTATAACAAATATTTAAAATCGTTCGAGAATAAATCGTTATTTTATGCAATTTCGTAAATATTTAAATTTCAAACAAACATAAAATTTTTTTCTCTAAGTCTGGTAGAATTTTTTTTAAAGATTTTTGAAGAGTAGCTTATAGATAACCTAGTATTAAAATTTTGAACCTTAAGTATGAACAGAAAAAATTTTATGAATTTTTATCTACAAAATAACTTCCAAATTTTCGCAATTTTTACATATTTCGTATAAATTGGAACTTTGAGCACATATAAAAAAAAAATTGTGACTTACGATTTTAGATTTTTTTTTATCAGTTAAGGAACAACTTATAAGAAACCTTGTATTAAATTTTCAAGATTTTCTGGCCGGCCAAAAAAATTTTATCGTTATTTTAAAAAAAAATAACTGTATGGATGAGCCATTTCACAGTTCATGCTCTATGGTGGCTTCAAATGAGCCGAGTCAATATTAAGCAGATTAAAAGATTTAACTACTAATTTGCAAATTGGTCACTTATATGAAATTAATATTTGTACAATAAACACAGGAATTTTCCATTCCTGCCAAACAATGGTAAACCAGGTTGCTTAAAAGTAAAAGATAAAAAAAAATTATATCCTCCACTATAAAAATGTATAGCATGCCATAGTTAAAAGTTTTAAAGTTGAAAAAGTAAATATTTAATCTTAGTTTTGTTATATATAGTTTTGTTTTTTTATAAAATGTTGAATAACGTTGTATTTTGTATGTTATTATAATTATAATTATTATTAATGTTATTATTTAGGAAAAATGATAAAATACATGAGAAAACAAATAAAGATGGATCTAGAAGAATCTGATGAGATTTTGTAAAAAAAAAAAGTCAATAAAATATCGATTGAAATATAATTATTAAATATATAATTGAATACATTTTGTTAATGACTGGCTATGATAGATAAATATTAATAAAAAAAATATTTATCGATCTTGGAATTAGCTATAGTTGGTGGAAAGTTCTTAAATAATATGTTTCACAAAATGATACAAAAGATACTAACAGATAATGTACTTATTAATTTTATATACTTAAAAATTAAAAATTAATTAATTTTTATTAAAAAATAAATAATTACAATTTTTCATTCAGGTAGATACTTATGAAGTTTTCTATCATAATAATGTAAATATAATGATATTTCCATTGCCTTTTAAAATTGATTCTTGTGCGAGTCTTAAATTTTAATTATATTTATAATCGTCTGGTTATATATATTTCGATAATAATTTGGGTCAAAACTATTTATTACAGCATTTAACATTCAAAAACCTTGAAATCCTAACTTTTTCAATATTGATCGTATCGTCTAGTAATCTTCGAGGTTCAATAAAGTTACATATCCGGATTGAATGTCAACTCTCAAAAAAGTCACGTCTTGTTTTCGAAATCTGTAAATGTACAAAATAAATAATGTGTTGCATTGTAACAACATCTCTGAACATTTACTACAGAATTTCACTATACAAACTATTTTAAGATAATTTTTTAACAACTTGATGAAAGATTGATGAATTATATAATTCTATATATAGATTGTTACTAATCAATTTTGCTTGTTTAATAAATCCATGTGACTTTAACAATATTAAATTTAAAGATCTTCCATAATCATATTAATCAGACATTGATGTAGATGAAATAACTGCCATGGGTAAATTCATAATATGATATAAACAAATAAAAAATAAAAATACAATAGAAGCATTAAATAATTGCAATGAAAATATATTCCCATCTATTTACAGAATTTTAATAATATTAGCTACATTGCCGTTCACATTTGCATGTAGTGAAAGGTTCTTTTCAAAATTTTGAAATTTTACATTATATTTACAAAGTGAAAATCGTCTAAATTATTCAGCAGTTATGAATATACGTCGTGATATATCTGTGTCAAAAGAAGATGTAATGCGTGAACTAAGTATTACGAGTATAAATCGTCGAACAAGATTAATGTAATAATTAGATATTATAAATCAGTTTTCAAAATATAATCATTATTATAGACAAATATGGTAAATTTTTTCATACTAATATTTATGATTTACTTTTCAATTATGGTTGCTAATTTTCATAAAACTCCCTTTAAATTTTTTTATAAATATTCTAAATATGTCTATATACATATGTAATCTGGCATAAAAAAATTTTAATTTTTTATATAAGAATACCTATATTCCATACCTTAATTTGAGTACAATTTTTTACTATAGGTACCTCAAATTCCATTTAGACAAGGCTCACTTTAAGTTAAAACTTAAAATAAAGAATGACTCATTAAATAGGTTTAACATTTATTATTTAACATAATTTTGTTTGAAATGAACCTAAAGTAATAATAGTATTTGATCTATATTGTAATGTTCTTTAGTCGAATTAACAATAATTCAAATAGTTTTATGAATAAATGTAAGAATACTGCAATTTATTGAAGTGTATTCTATGCTTACCTAATTGTTTGTAATCACACAAGTCTTTTTTTTTTTCATAAATAAAATATAACATTTAAAATCTGTTCAATCTTTTGCACAATTAGCAAAGTCGCAAAACAACATAATATATAGACAAGATCACGTATACGTGAGTTTAGTATACGTTACTATAGGAAGGGAAGCCATCCAGTGATAGGACCCTTTTATTAAGTGTATATTTGAGTTAAGTGCCTAAATCAGGAGATCACAGCACCAGCGTCTATTGAGATGAAGTAGCTCGGTAACGTAAAAGGGTACTGGTTTGAAATGGAGAGATACTCTGGATTAAAATTGTTTGTAGTGTGCTATGGTTAGGTTGTCGAATGTCTCAATTTTTAGGTCTTTATAAAGGTCTTCATATATGAAGAGAGTAGTTGATGTAGAACCAAAGAGCAGAATTTATGTGACGTAAGCAAATTGATTGGAATGATTGAATACTTTTTATTTGAGTTGGCTTAGCGTAACCCCAGATTTCAGCACTATAAACCCATACTGGTATTATCACAGCTTAAAATATTAATAATTTGGTTATTAATGGAAGATTAGATTTGAATATTGGACGCAATAAGTGAAGTATAGAATTTAATTATTTTCGTTTAGCTTTAAGATGGGGGGGGGGCCCAGATGAGTCTTTTATCTAAAACTAAACTTAGATACTTGACATGTGACTGTAAAGCAACAGGAGTTCCTTAAAATATTAGGGCTGGTGAGTTTTTTTTTAAAGGGTGAAAGAAACTTGTATGGACTTATTGGCGTTTATTCTTATTTTCCAATTTTATTTATTGACCAATTATCCATTTGGCTTAAGTGGAGTTGTAGAGCCAGAGAAGCATCAACGAGATCGGAATTAGATGCTAGTATTGTTGTATCCTCGGCGTAAGTAGCTAAAATGGTGTTGTTGATTTGAGAATATCTAGCGTGAAGATATTGAAGAGATCAGGAGACAGATCACTTAGGGTACTCCTGCTTGGATATGAAAAATAAAAGAAAAGTAGTTTCCTTGTCAAACAAAAAAGAAACGATTTTCGAGGTATGAGCGAATTGGTAAGTAGTAAGGGGTAGGAAGAATAAGATATATTTTGAAAAACAGACAATTGTATCAAACTCGGTCAAAGGCTCACGCATCATCAAGGAAAACTTCTGGACAGTATTTTTTGTTTTCAAACAAGGAGGCAATGTTGTTTATTAACCTAAGGATTGCTGGATTGTGGAATAACTGGCCCGCAAACTGAACTGAGCATTGGGGATGACGTTTTGTAAATTTACTATAGGTTTAATTCTTTTCAGAACGACTTTTTCGAATAATTTGTCAAGTATGGGAAGTAAACTTATAGGTTTGTATGAAGAAGCAATGTTGGTGGTTTTACTGATTTGTGTATGAGTATAATTATAGATAACTTCCATATTACAGGAAAATAGGAAAGTCTCAGAAGATAATGAAGGGGATAATTGAGGAGAGTTGGTAGATTTTTCTATAATTTTGAGAAGAACTGGATTGTGGTCGGAAGAAAGGTCATACACATTCTGTGGGTTACGTGATCAGGAATTCTTGAAAGAAATCTATTATGTCGGGTTGTCTAATTTGGTAAGTATGCCAGTAGGTGGTCAGTTGGAGTAATAATTTTACATCCAAATCTATGTTTTGTATTGTAAAATAAACGGCCACTAGGATTTTCCACACAGGTATCCCAGGAGAGATGCTTTACGTCCCCAATAATATTTGTGTGTCCTAGAGAGGATAAGATTAGGTTTAATTGGACTTGGGATATACCTGGACAAGGAGGGCAATGTATTGCCGATATAGTTGTTGGAATGTGCTTTAACGTAATTGAAATATTTATTGCTGGGATAATAGGACTTTGAAAATGGGGAAAAGGATGGTAATGAATTTTAGATGAGATAAGGATAGCGGTACCTGCATGTGACGTGCCATCTGGGCGGTTAGTATTATAAATTCATTTTATAACGTAAAAATAAATCGCGTTATGATACGTAGGCCATCCTCCATAATTATGTTACTGCTAATATTAATATTCTGATGACCAGATGTATAAAACTTAAAGAATTACTGTTAATTTAAACATTTATAACTTAGGTTAGATTTTAAGCTATTTTAAATAATGATTTTTGTAATTTGACTTTGGTCACATCGGCTAGGAAAAAACTTCTTTTTTTTATTGTTTTTATTACGGGAAATTGATTATTCTAATATTGGTTCTACTGATCTTCCGAAATTTGATTTTGGTGATATCTCACTGTTATCAAAATCCGGAAGACTACCAGACCCATAATCACGGTCTAGAACACGGTCTTAGAAGATAGACCGTGGTCTAGAAGATACTTCTAGAAGACCGTGCCCATGATTAAAGACCCCCATTTCTTTATCATGACCAGCCCTAATTAATGTTGTAAAAGTACAGATTCCGTGATAACACTCTATGCACTTTATGTACGATTATAGTTATTATTTCTTTAATCATGGGTATATGAAATTTGTATTATTTATTCTGAGATAACGCCCTGATAACGAAATGCATTGATTTATTGAATAACGACGACAAATTGTCACTTGTTCCCGGGTAGGGAAATATTGGAAAGAACAACGGTGTAGTTTCGTGAAATCGATTACGTTTCAGTTGGATGGTTTATTTATATTGTTGTTCCCGATGGCAAACGACACAGAAATTCTTAGTTATCTATGGAATGGAAAATTAGCAGTATGCTTTCAGTTAGATGAACATGAAGTCCACGGTATTCAAAATCCCGAGCCGTTTTATTTAATGGTACCTAGAATGAGTTATTTTCCATTGGTCTGTGATAAAGTAAGATTTTGAAATTTGTTATTTTTGATTTTAATGTATTATTATGTATGTTTTATACTCGAAAATGCATTCTAATCATCTGAATCAAAAATTAAATTGTTTAAAATTTGATACTATGATTTGCTTATTTTTCGTGTGATATATTATTGAATTATATTCTTTGTCTAACATACTAATCAAACTATTGATAGGTACAATAAATAGTTTAAAAAAAGATTTTAACTTCTCATTTGGGTTGTTTGAGATTTACTTTTAACACTTATTTTTTATTTTTTTTTTATCACAAATCGTACATATTTTAATTATAAAATATAAAAGGTATTTATCACACTTATGTAACCTTCAAGTTACATAATTTACTATAATTAGCACTTAATTAGTCAACCCAAAACAGATAATACGAAAAAATTATTACAATTAAACAATGCCTAGAAAATCCTACTGAGGAAGAAGTTGAATTACCATTAGATATGTTTGAAAGGGGCAAGGCACTAGGGGAAGGTGGAATAGCCGCAGAATTATTAAAAAAAGGAAGAAAAATCTTAATTATTAAATTTAAACAATTGATGGAAAAAATACAGAAGTATGAGGATGGAACATTTCACTATTGTTTTTAATATATATAAAAGGTGATGCTATGGAGTGTGAGAACTATAGGGGAATCTCATTTCTTAATACATCATATAAAATACTGTCAAACGTGATACTAAATAAGGTACAACTATGTGCAAATGAGATAATAGAAGATTACCAAATGAGCTTCACACAAGGCATGTTAATAGTAGACCAAATACACTCAATTAAACAAATTAAAGAAAAAATCTATGAAATTGACCAAGATATTTTTCCTAAAAGTGGAATTCAAGTAAGTCTATGACTCCATGAGAAGAAGTAGTCTTTTGCAAGTGATAATTGAACTCAGAATACAAGCATTACTTGTGAGATAAGTGAAGACATGTGTTAAAAATTCTAAATATAAAATAAAGTTTAACTCAGTAATGTCAGAAGTTAATGTCATTAAGTTTTCCTATAGAAACTGATTTGAAACAAGGGGATGCATTATTCCCCATATTCTTCAACATTGTCCTGGAATTAATAATAAGGAAATTGCTAAAATAATCTAAGTGTTTGAAATTGGAGAACAAAATAAATTGTTAGTCATGGATGCAGATGACATTATAATGAGTGAATAAAATCAAATAAGAAACATGGCAAAAAACTAATAGACGAATAAAAATTATAGGACTAAACATCTACAAAGAAAAAACTTAATACTTGATTTTAACAGAGACAGAATCATCAATATTAAATTTCAGTGAAATATATAACACTTGGAAGATTACCTAATTTTAAATATCTTGGAGTACATGTAAATGAAAGGGCAAATAGCCATAAGGAAATCAACTGTAGAATAATAGCAGTGAATAAGTGCTATTTATCCATGATAATACTATTAGTCAAAATTACTATTTAGGAGAACAAAAATTAAGCTGTACAAAACTCGGCTCAGTTCTATTGTAATATATGCAGGTTGAGAATGAAGATAAATGAGAAGAAATAAATAATTTTTGAAAGCAAAATATTAAGGAGAATCTTTGATCCTAAATAGAATACTAAAAATAATAAATGTGAACTCATAATTAAAAGAATTATTTAATGAAACCAATATAATTGGTGTTCTAAAAAGTTGAAGACCTAGCTGGACAGGATATTTGTGAATGATAGATCAAATAAGACTAATACAGCGGTCATATCAAAATTTTGAACCTCCTAGGAATGAGTAATGGAAAAAGCCTAGCATTGTATAGATAAGCATAGCAAGGAGTAATAAAAGTGGTTAGGATAAATGGCCCTAAATAAGACAATAATAATAGAAATAAATTTAAATAAAATACAATAAAAATTATTAGATGGAAAGTTTTACCAAAAACAAAAAATATTTATTTTATTTTATGTACTATATTTAATTTAAAATTTTAGAATGTAAATTTAGTTTTAGTGCAATCCGCAAAATGTTGTTAGAAGGTCCTCATAGTGAGTATCGCTGATCTAGATAATATATTATAATATTATTATGATAACATTTAGTATAAGAAAAGAAGTATTTTTAGTTCTAATTTCATAACTAGTCTTTATTTTATTAATTAATTAATAAATAATTTAAATTGTATGTTTAAGGTAAAAAAACATTTTGTGAAGCATGTAGATCCCGAAAAGCAAGAAATGGAAATGTGGTTAGAATTTAAAAATGTTCCATTAAAATGGTAAGATTTTAAAAAGTTAGATTTATACTGGCTTAATATTATTTTTTTGATCAAAATTATATTGATTTATTTAGTCAACTGTTCAAAAAAAATATAAATACTTATAATAATCTACTAATATGTAAAATGGTAATATTTGAAATTATTTATCCAAATTTGTATTTATCTCATGTACAATTTAATTAATCTCATTACCATATTTTTAAAATGCTAATATATAATAAAATTTTCTCTGCTTTAAAAATCACCTAATAAAAAATTATAATAGTAAATAATAATACAATGTTTTTTGAACTTATCACATTTTTCTGTAAATTTTAATTATAAAATCAGCTCTTTATAGTTTATTATTTTTGATATATATATTAAAAATAAGCAAGTACACAATTGTTTTAAAATAATATAATTTTCATGTACTTATTAAATCTTCCTTTACTTATTTTTTAAAAATACTGGTATGAAAAAAATCTATAATAATTTTAATTCCTCATATAAGCTAGTAATCAAAATGTAATGCTATACATTTCAGTTGTATTGCAGTATGCATCAATATAGTTAAATGTTTTCATATTATATCATCATTAATTAATAACTGTTACTTGTCATTGAAGCCACTCTTAGTATGACCCCACATTCTACATTGAAGTAAAATAATATAAAGCAAATATACTTAATATATATTGATTAACATATGATAAGCAAAATTAAGTTATTATATTGATTTTAAATACTATAATAATATTAAATAATATTTTGCAATCAATGATATGAATAAATTATATTATATAGTAATTGTCAGAATTTGGTATTATACATATATCATCTTATTTAATAATAATAATTTAAAATATATTTGTACTTATGGAATATAATTTTCAATTATGCAGGAATAATCCTATTGGTGTTCTTTATGATTTCTTTACAACTAGTGATAATCAAGTTGATTTACCTTGGCAAATAACTGTTCACTTTGATAATTTTCCTGAAGATCAACTTATCCGATGTTCATGCCGGTAAATAAAAAAAAAATTGATGATTTAAAAATCAAAGGTAATTAATTAATATATTTTTATAGAGAAGCTATAGAATCAAATTTTATGTCATCAATGAAAGAAGCTGATATGTTAAAACATAGAAGTCAAGTATTTTCAACTATGCAACGACATCAACATAATCAATTATGGACTGGACTTCTTAATGGTAATAAATGTACTCCGTTATTTCAATATAATATTTTAATAATATTATATTTTAGATAGATTTGATCAATTTTGGTCAGAAAATAAAAAACTAATGGAACCAATTGAAGGTAATTACTTTAAATATATACCTGTGCATTTCTATCAATCTGGTTCTTCAGTTATGACCCAGACATTAGTTAAATCGGTTTCAGATGATGGAAACCAATTAACTTTAGGGGAATTAATAAAACTGAAGTACCCATCAATGGATAATTGTAAGTTTATCAATCATAATTTACATTTTTTATGAAAAATAATATTTAATTATTTTCAGCTAAAATCTATACACATGGAATATGTATTCCCAAAGAAACACCAATTCAATGGATGAGTGAACATTTGAGTTACCCTGATAACTTTTTACATTTAGTTGTTGTCTAATTTATAAAATATATTTGTAAAAAAAGAATGAAATAACTCAATAAGTTTATAATTTCTATATAAGATTACCATTTTTTAAATACAATTTTTTTAATTAACTCCTGGTATGAAACGTCCTTTTTTTATAGCTTTTTTTTTTGTTTTTTCTTTTTTTTCTTGTTTTTTTTTCAATAAATTATTTGTACGTTTATCTTGTTTTTCTTTCTTTGTCTTTTCTAAAATATTTTTTCTTTCATCCCATTTATTTTTGCTGACTTTTTTTTGCCTTTCTTTCCTGGCTATGGTTTTCTTCAATAATTCTACATTATCTTTAACTTTTATCCCTTCAGCTTTAGCTAAAACATTATTCCATGCATCACGTTCTTTCAATTCTTTAGCTTTAATTACTTCACCAGATCTTTCCATTTCTTCATACAATTGTTGTTTTGATTTGATTTCATCTAATGCTATTTTTGCATTTGAACTGGTTGGAGGTGGTGCAGTTGTTGTTTCTTCTCCCAAGTAATTTATTCGATTGAAAACTAATTTAGTTGTACTGTTTGCTCCATTTACATTTGATGGTTTTTCATTTGACTTTTCAGCATTTTCATTTATTTTTTTTTCACCTTTAGTTTTTTCATTAATCTTTTTTTTTCTTTTGATCTTATTTTGAAGTTTATTTTTTATTATTTTTCCTCTGTATGTATATTTCTTTTCTGAAAAAATTAATAATTATAAAATAAAAAAAATCATTTACATGGTACTGTTAAATATGCTATAAATTATATTAAAGAATTTGGATTCATTTTCAAATATCAATCAAAAAGTATAACTATTAGTTATATCTAAAACATTCAGATTTAATCTAATAAAATTCTACAAGAAATTGGGAAATAAAATTAAAATTATTTGATAGTATATCTTAATTAGTAACATAAGACCTTTAGGTTTAATAATATTCAATTGAATTTGTCAACTGGTGGACAACATTTTTCAAACATGTCCATAAAATGCTGACAACTCATTAAGTTCCATTTAAATTAAGTTAATAATTAAGTATTTGAATTTAGTTATATTGGTTAATTAGTTATTTGTAAGACATAAAATGCGATTATTGTCTATCAGTAATTAGGTATAAAGATTACCCATAGTCACTAACCAAAATCATTATTTAAGAGTCAAGGATATATGATTGGCAAAAAAACAAAAAAACACTAGAGGCTGTAGGACTTGTATAAAATATATACAAGAAAAAAATATAATAGTATTTTTGTTATTTAAATATTACTATAATAAAATATTAAAGGAAGCCACAACCACATACATTGTTTCAGTCTCATAAAGGTTCAACATAACAAATTTGTATTCAGTATAACTATTTTTGTGTTAATCTTTAATAACAGAGTAAGCTGATCTATTATCAATCTAAAGCAAACATTAATTGTTGTATTGTAGGTTTTTTATACAATATTTTAATTTTTAATCATAAGTGATTTTATGAAATTAAATCATAATTTTAATTAAAATAATTTTTAATCATAAGTGAAATATCTTAAACTCTAACAAAAAGATACAGATTTGTGAGATAAAAACAACACAAGGAAGTATAGTGTATAGGGTCCTCTTAATAAAACTTAAAAAAAAGTAATTTAACTGAAAAAAAATTGATTATGGAAAAAGTAGTAACAACTGAAATAAATAACTTAAGCATAAAAATTATGTAAAATTTCCAAATATTTTTATTAAAATATTTAATTAAAATAATGTAAGATAATGTTTTTACCTCTTATTGCAGCCAGTCTTGAATGTAGTTCATCTAAACTTTGAGCTCTATGAATCTCATCACTAGCTAATATTGGTTCTAAAAAAAGTAATTGTTTTAAAGAACTAAAAAAAATGAGAAGAGAAAATTGAATAAAATTACTTACTTCTAACTTTTCCATTGTTATCACTTTCTTCTGATTCTGAAAACCAATGGAAATTCAATTAATAGAATAAAAAAAATAAATAAAATTATATAATATGATATAAAAAAGGTAAGAAAAATATATCTATATGCATTTTATTGTATCAGTATAAATTTGGTAGATCACATAAATTGTAATACCATATTGTAACAAAATAATATGAATTTTGAATACCCAATCTCATCAAATAAATGAATTTAAAAAATATATTTTTTTTATATTGAATATTTATAATAAATGTATAAATATATTTTACACTTGTTCGTTATTAAAACTAAATTAATAACAGTAATTGCCATTTTAACTTTCATTATAAAATAACTTTTATTCCAATTTAAAGTTTAAGAAAATTTTTCATTGAATATTAAAATATTACCGATTACAAAACAAAAAATATTAACATTTTAAAAAAAAAAACGTTATTTACTAAAATTATTTTTATTAAAATTACTTTGAACAATATTTTTAATTCATATTGTTAAATTTAAATGTTTTTTTTTTTACTATAACAGAATAAAAAAAAATAAAAACCTAATTTATTATGTTGATTAGGAAAAATAATAAGAATCAATATTTTTATAACTTAAAACTAATTTAATAAAAATGTATTAACAACTTTGATAGATATGAATTTAAATTAAAAAGTGATATTTTCTGGATAATATAAAAATTTGGTATAATTATATTTGTCCAATAAAAACTATAAATGATTGGTTAATTTACAAAAAAATACTTATAATTATGAAATTTAACTGACTAATATTAGTCCATATACACTAATTAATATTTATATATTATATAAATGTTATGGTTGATTCTATATAAAGTTTAATAAATACTATATATGTATAGTAGTCTTAGTTAACATAATAATCCATAATAATAATAAACAGATGCATTAAGTATAATTCGGAAAAAAGATTTGTGATGAATATTGTGAAAGATTTTAATCGAAAAAATGTGAATACCATTTATCTTATTAACATTTCTTAATTAATTTGATTGAAAATGCACATGTTTATATTGATGTACCTGAGTCTTCAACACGCATAGGCAGTTTCACTTGGTTTAACATGGAGTTAACGAAATCGAATTCTCTATTAAAGAGATTTTTAAGATCGTCTTGTTTTAATGATGTCATGATTAAATGCATTAATAAAACGATTGTTCAACACAAGTAAAGTAATAAAGTTTATAATATTATTTATTTATTTTAAAAAGAAAGACACATTTTCATATGAACTTGTTATCATTTCTTACTATCACCACTGCCGTCAACAGTCTAGGGAATAAATATATTTTCCGTGTCACACTGTCCGTTGTACAAGCACTACATACATATAATATTGTATGTTTATGATGTGGTTATCTACCTGATACATTTTAAAATAATTTAGTGGATTGACGGCTATTTTTATGCAGAAAATAAATATTTCGTTACACCAGATAGTTGACTGAAACATGAGTAAAATCACTATATCAAGACAGCCAAAATTAGAAACGTGTACAAATTATAGCACAAGTTAAAACTGCTCATGGTTGGCCAAATAATCCTGTAAAAATTGTTTCACAATTTTATAGTGAGTTAAGTTCTTTTAGTTATTTTTCTATCAAGAGTTAAGATTATACAAATAATTAAATGTTTCAATTATAAATTAATTAATAGGTAAAATTAGGTTATGCATGTTTTGAGATTATCCGTTTTTATTTCAAAGAAATTACTATTTATAATGTAAAATTTTTCTTATCTATTCTGTACATATTTAAATGGATTGCTGTCTGTTCTTTATGCATTCCTAAACTACTGAACTGATTGCGACGAAATTTAGTAGAAACCTATGGGCAAAAGATAGACTAAGTTAAAAAATGATAGGCCCAACCCCGGAAGGTGCTCAAACAGGTATTTTGAAATTTACGATAGAAATGTTGTTTATAGATGGTTGCTATTAGCATTTTTTTTTTTTTTTTTTTTATTTAATTTGCTTTTGTTTTCACATTACAGCAAAACGATTACATATCAAAATAACGGTGGTATTACAACTGATAATTAATAATAATAAAAAAAAAAAAAATTATAATAATAATAATAATAATAATAACAATGTTTATGGATCAAGAATATTTATATTAAAAAGCCAGCGGAATAAATGAATTGGATGGTGGAGTGGATAACAGGAATGGAACGAGAATTAAGCAAAAGAATGGCGTTGGGAGTTATGTAACCAAAAGAGGATAGTAATAAGAAAATGAGCTGTCTGCTGGGAAGGAGAGTAGGACATTGAAAGAGGATATGGTTAAAGTCACAGATGGTGATAGCCTGATGTCGCGTACAAAGAGGAGATGAGGTGTGGTGGGGAAGAAGACTGTGGCCTATTCGGAGGCGAGTGAAAGCGATGATCACTATTAGCATTTATTTTAGAATTTTATAATCAATGCTATTAATTTAAATAATATTAATGATTAGTGTGATAGAAAATATTATCCATGAATTTGTTATTTTTTTTATTTTTTTTTTCCATGACACGTGTCTGTATGACATCAATAATTTTTATTGATATTTTGTATTTATTTTTATTTTTTATTATAATAAATTAACCTTCTAGTCTTTATGTTAACATGTTTTAGTAGTTTCTTATATTTTGATTGTATTTGTTGACAGTTTTAAGCAAACACTTACTTAAGAGAGATAATTTTTCATTTCTGCATCAGCCATAAAATCAGAATAGCTTATTTATCAGAATAATTGTATCATAAACTGAACGCAGACTGACAGGGGACACTTTTGTTTGAAGTAGTCGAGAATATAAACGTAAAACAACAGACATATGTACATTTACAACATTTCATATAGCCATTCGACTACATATTCTTTCGTGCAGACAACTTTCGATCATTTGACATTCGCAAACATGATTTTCGAACACGTGGCCCCTTACTAGATTTTCGTAAAGTATTTTTGTCAGCCAATATACCACTTCACAAAATTAGTAACCCTCTATTTAAATTATTTTTGGAAAAATATATATTAAAAGAGAAATCTCTAATGACTCAGCACTACGCAAAACTTATGTCGATGACATATACAAAGAAACTATGAAAAATATACGAGAAAAAGTTAGATGAAATAAAATATGGGTGTCGATCGATGAGTTAACAGATTCTGAGGGAAGATATATAGTCAACGTTATAATAGGAACATTAAAAATTGATACACTGAGAAAAATTTACTTGTTGACAACTGAAGTTCTTGAATATGCAAATTTTTCAATGATAGTTAAGTTTTATGATCATTCAATGTTTGTTCTCGGGTCGGAAATTTATTAAGATGACGTTCTATTGTTTGTAACAGATGCCGCACTATGCATGGTGAAATCAAGGTGAACTTCATAATCTTTTTATTCTAGTTTGATTATATAACATCCTGAGGCGGATTTATCTTTTTTACGGCTATAGACACTAAAAATATGCCGCCCCTATAATAAGTTACAAGTTAGGAACAAGTTACAATACCCCTCCAAAATACCTACTCTAAATATTAAATATATAGAAAAAAGTAGTGGACATCCATTTGAATTTAATTAATTTTCCAACTTTCGATACGTTTAATGTTTTTTATTAAACACTACAAAATTTGCCGCCCTAGGCAGTTTCCTACAGTGTCTAATGGGAAATCCGCCTCTGATAACATCACTCGCACATGGTATTCGTATAGTCGCCGAAAATGTACTCGAAAAACTTGAAAAAGTTGATAAACATATTTCAAGAGTTAAACTGGTATTTTTTAAGGCTTTCTACCGAACCAATATTAACTAGGGGTACCTGGTTAAAGGCTGCTTCCTATTATTGCAAATATTACAAGGATCCTTAAAAGGAACGCGTTACAAACCTAAAACTATATTGACGGTAAATATTTTAAATGATAATAATCCTCAATACGTGATTGTAAAAAATGTTTTTCTTTATGCACAAAAGAGGGTAATTAACAATGTTACAAGAAACTTGGCAATTGTTATTTTATTTCAATATTTCACCTATTAATCATAAATGTTGCTTACAGAATCTGTGCTTAAATTGTAAAAATAAATATAAGGGTACGTAATAATGTGAAAAGTAAGTATTGTTGCAATTTCTTTTTAATTGATCATGGGCAAAATATTTGAGCGTAGTGCTATAATATATCAAAAAAAGAAGGTGGAATTGTGTCCTAAGGTATGTATAAGACTTAGGGCTCTACCAAACATTTAGTTATTGTAACAATAGTAAAATTTGTAAATCATAGCCTGTTTTGTAAAAATAACAGATCTAAATAGCAATGTTAACTAAATGGCATTGTTGTAATCAACATAGAGTAGGTTACTTAATACAAATGAGATCAGTAGCGGTTTCTAAATAACTTGTAGACCACCTGAAAAAGTCATTGCTATAGAAGCTAATAACAAACAACTTTAATTAAGTGTTCTGTAACCTGTAACCAAGGGTATAGGGGCGTATTCAGCTCTACTTTCAGGGGGGGAGGCGAAATTTGAACTCAAATCATAGGTTCTTTTCTACAGTGTAAAGATTATAAATAAATTGGCGGATCAACATTTTTCGATCGTTTCGCTTGCTTAAACTTCTAATTTTTACCCACTTTAATAACCCATAACATTAATTATTGTAAATACATTCAACAATGTCCAGGGAGGGGCGATCGCCCCCCCCTTGTATACGCCCCTGCAAGGGTAACTTTATTGGATGTTGATCAATGGTCTTGTCCAGTCTACACATAAGTATACCTAATTTGCCTATACTAGACGCCGTGTATTTTATGTTACATATGCAACAAAACTACTGTGATAATAGAAAAATAATACGTTCTGAATTTGTTTTTTTTTTTTTTGTGATATGTCTTATGGCTAGGAGTCATTCTGTTAATTTGAGCGACACCGAGAATGATACCATGTGCGAGTGATGTTATCAGAGGCGGATTTCCCATTAGACACTGTAGGAAACTGCCTAGGGCGGCAAATTTTGTAGTGTTTAATAAAAAACATTAAACGTATCGAAAGTTGGAAAATTAATTAAATTCAAATGGATGTCCACTACTTTTTTCTATATATTTAATATTTAGAGTAGGTATTTTGGAGGGGTATTGTAACTTGTTCCTAACTTGTAACTTATTATAGGGGCGGCATATTTTTAGTGTCTATAGCCGTAAAAAAGATAAATCCGCCTCAGGATGTTATATAATCAAACTAGAATAAAAAGATTATGAAGTTCACCTTGATTTCACCATGCATAGTGCGGCATCTGTTACAAACAATAGAACGTCATCTTAATAAATTTCCGACCCGAGAACAAACATTGAATGATCATAAAACTTAACTATCATTGAAAAATTTGCATATTCAAGAACTTCAGTTGTCAACAAGTAAATTTTTCTCAGTGTATCAATTTTTAATGTTCCTATTATAACGTTGACTATATATCTTCCCTCAGAATCTGTTAACTCATCGATCGACACCCATATTTTATTTCATCTAACTTTTTCTCGTATATTTTTCATAGTTTCTTTGTATATGTCATCGACATAAGTTTTGCGTAGTGCTGAGTCATTAGAGATTTCTCTTTTAATATATATTTTTCCAAAAATAATTTAAATAGAGGGTTACTAATTTTGTGAAGTGGTATATTGGCTGACAAAAATACTTTACGAAAATCTAGTAAGGGGCCACGTGTTCGAAAATCATGTTTGCGAATGTCAAATGATCGAAAGTTGTCTGCACGAAAGAATATGTAGTCGAATGGCTATATGAAATGTTGTAAACGTACATATAGAAATCTTGTTTTCTCTTCATCTTTCGGCTCTTCAAATACTCGTTCCACTTTTTCAGGTCTACCCCAAGGAAGTTGCTTCAGTCCACTGCTTTTTAATATATACATGAGCATTTTAGCCAATAGTCTTTTGAGATCTGGTCATAAATGCTTTATCTACACTGATGATATGGTCATCTTTACATCAAATAAATCTCTCCCCCTCGCTATAGAACTCTTAAACGCTGCTCTCATTGATCTTAAAATCTTTTTAACCACTGTATCTCTGGAAATTCCTCCTGTGAAATACAAATCCTTCATTTTTACTCGACGCAGATATGCAGATCACCCAAACATTTACATTGACGACCACCTTATTCCATTTGATACCACCGTCACATACCTAGGCATCACTCTAGACACGAAACTACGTTGGAAATCCAAAACGGTCATAAAAAAAATAATTACCTTTTTACTGGAAGCTGGCTTTGTAATTTAAATTGTTTATTTTTTTTTCGCTCAGTATTTTCTAAGTACCCTATTGTACAAAATATATATTTTTTACATCTCTTTTGTTAAATTGTCACTAATTATTGTTTTTTCTCATTGTTTAATGTAATATTGTGTTAATTTTTAAGTGTTGAGCTGTCATAGTTTTTACTAAAAGCTAATAATAAAAAAAAAAACTTAGATATAATTTTTATTTTATACGTAATCATTTTCCAGTCTGTTGACCAACATTGTTCTTAGGCACATACGAAACTCATTACGTCTTATTGACTGCTGTTATTTTATTGTTAGATACAATTATTTGTATAAAACCGGTTTTTATATATAATGAATATCGCGCACACTGATGGATATGCGGACAGCAATGATGGCGTCTTAGACACTTACACTAATGTTTATTTACTTCTCATACAACAGTAGTA
Organism: Sipha maydis; assembly: GCA_034509805.1. Taxonomy (NCBI): domain Eukaryota; kingdom Metazoa; phylum Arthropoda; class Insecta; order Hemiptera; family Aphididae; genus Sipha; species Sipha maydis. The sequence goes on along the minus strand of JASXSY010001630.1, from coordinate 8,042 downwards.
CGCGATTTCATGCGTATATTGCATACTCCTTAGAAACACAGCGCTTCCAACCCCTTAAGAGTATTTGGCTTAATAAAAATAAATTGTGTTGAATTTAGGATTATAAAATATCTTACTGTTCTTTATGAAGCATCGGTAAGGTCTATCTTAGAATTTGGATCTATGGATTGGAATCCATGCTAGTCTGGTAATATTGAAAAGCTAAATTAAATTGAAAGACGTTTCATACATATGTTTGGATGATTATAGATGTATAAAATGATCTTTTTAGATGTCTTTTTCAGATATTGCTATATGGATTGGTCTTTTACCATTAGCTTCTCATCGTAAATATAATAATATTGTATTTATATATAAATAAATAAATAATATGGTGGAGTATCCTCCGTTTATATTACAAATTGGTTTTAAATCCTTTGTCCATCCTTGAATTCTAGTAATATATTAAGTCTTTAAATTCTCCCATTACACATTAATATGCCAAGTCATGTAATAAACATTTTAATTTTTAATTGAATTTTAATCCTTTATCAAAATTAAAATGATATGTATTTAGTTAACCGTAGTATGTTAGTGTAGCTATTGTCATAAAATTAGTGAAGTATTATATATCTTTACATTACTCTTTGCGAGTGTTTATTTATAAATATTAAAAACCAATTCAAACATATTATATTTTTACACTCAAATCCACAAACATTTTTTTAATTTTTTTTTATTTATATAATTTAAGATAAAATTATTATTTACAAAATACTAAATTAATCTAAAAAATTAGAGGACAAACAATTCAGTCATACATTATTACATGTATATTAGGTATAAGGAAAACATTGAAATTACTCTGACTCACAGCCTTTGTTTTTTCTTATTATATAATAATAAAAATGTAATGTTATTGTACATTAAAGTAACTTTCTAATATCTCTTAATGCTAATAGCTTATCTTGATTAATTTGTCAGTATAGCATTATACAAGTAACATTTGTTAATCTAACATATATCAAAACCAACACTAAAAATTTACAAATTATTTACACAAACCAGATGGTAACTTAAATTATTCAGACAATTAAAATTAAAAGCATGTTACAATACAAAAAAAGTTGTTTAAAATCAATAAGAATAATTTAACAATCTTCGATGAAACATTCTCAATTACAGAACATTTATATTGATTAAAATCGTATGATGTATTAAGTATAGTAAATGTTTGATTGAATTTAACAAAAATAAAAAATAAAGGATATATAAAGAAAAATTTAGCTCCAATTATTTTAAATAAAAGTATAAATAACTTAAAAACTTGAGATATTAACAAAAATTTTAACTTATGATCACTTATGATAACTATGTATAAAACCAAAATTTATAATTTAAAAAAAAAAAACATAAAAACAAATTGTTAATATTAATTAACTTAATACATGCAACAGTAACATGGTTAAAATTATTAATAATTATTCAAATATTATATAATTCTAATTTAAATCCAATTTAAAGCCAACCTGAAATTAGTTTGCTAAAATAATAAATTACAAATGAAATTCATAGACTGTATTTATTAAGATTAATGACTAGAAAAATGAAATAAGCCAACTTTAATATTTGATTAATTAAATGATGATTGTTCTATGCAATTTTTGTATGTAATTTAATCTTGAATAATTAATTTACTACATTTATTTACTAGTTCATAAAATACATAAGCACTCAAAATAATTTTTATAAATCATGCAATTGAGCACTTAATTTATTAATATACAGAATATTCAGTATTTACAAATTTCAATTATTAAATTAAATGGTTGTTTTGTAACAAAATTGTTACTAGTGTTATTATATAATAGAAATTATATTATACTATACTTCGCATGCATCAAGTTATTAATGTTAAGTAATGATAAAAATATACATTCAATAAATATAATAATTAGGCTTTGGTAAACAGTCTACAATAGAATAATAATAAATTTGACTATAATTATTTAATACTAAGCTATAACATATTTCAAGTCTTTTAAGTAAAATATTAGCTGCATTTTTGTTTAAAATAATAAATGTTACATTAATATTAACTTAAAAAAAAAATTAAATAGTATAGAGATAATTCAATGTACAATAAAGGAATATAAAAGATGATCAGTCTAATAATACCAAACATTAATATATCTTCAAAGTAATTTGAAAATTATTTTATGTTATAAAAATTATATTAATATGTAAAAATTTGATAAATATATAAAAGAAAATTTCTTTATAGTAATAATAACAAAATTCAAATTTTGATCAAAACTATATAAAGTACATTATATTATAATTATGTAATTAACCTCAAAATAAATTATTTTAACTTTCAACAATGTAATATTTATAAATTAATGTCATTCAAAACAATTTTCTTAGTTAATATGTACCAGGTAAATGTTAATATCAAAAAAAAAAAAATATCTAATTATGTTTCAACTATTAATATATATGTACTTTATATAAGTTCAGTATGAAAAGCACCTAGTTCTTGATCAAATTGAACAACTGAATGAGATATACGAAATTGTGGTTGTCGTGGGTTACGCAGAAAACGGGATTTAGTATTTGAGCAAAGATTTGGAGAATTTCGAATCCGTGCTCTCTCCCATTCCATTAACAGTGCATGTGTACGATGAATTTTTTCCAAACGTTGTTCCTCAATAGTTTGTTTATAATCTGCACCCTAAAAAAATGTATAATTTATAGTTTAACAGATACAAAAGAAAAAAATTTTGAATTTATTATTAGTTATTACTAACCATTTCTATTTTTTCATCTAACATTCTGAAGAAATTGAACTGACTAGAAGATAGTTGTCTTTATATGACATTATTAAATTATTTATTAATACTTTATAAGTTAATTAGTAATAACATTTAAGATACTAACGGATTAACAAATAGTGAATTAGAAGACTGTGGACCTGTCACACGTTGATGTAGCGGACTTGAATCATCCAGTTCAGACATATCACATAAATTGTTTACTGATGGTGTACTTGTCAACTGTATTTGATCTTCAGTGTGGTTTTCATAAACACTGCCTTCACTTTTTTCATCATCTAAAAATATGAACTAAAATTAATTAAAGATAAAATTTTTAATGAATAAACATAAGTACTATGTCAAACCATAAACTTAAAATTATTATTATATGTTCTATTATTTTTATAAAGATTTAAAAATAATGAAATTCTGAAATCTATTAATTAATAATTGAGGAATGAATTAGTTTTTCAAAGATATACAATATCAGCTAAATGGATTCCTCCAATCATCAACTTTCTTTCTTGATAGGTAATCTCATTTATTTGGTCATTTTTTAATTTCTCAATTGATTTTTAACTAATTAAGAAAAGTTGATAAGAAATTACAAGAAAAAAAGAAACCAATATCATTTTTGGTTAATAGTTTTTGATATAATTTAATTTTTTTTTTATAAAAATAATAATTGAGAGAATCGTCATCTTCACAGAGTTCTAAAAACAAGAAGTTTTGTTTTTTTTTTAATTATTTATTATATTAGCAATTAGCATTGTATACTTAGTAGAATATTAATTTAATTTAATTTAAATCAAAAGATTATAATTATATAAATATAGATATATATTGTTTTTAAAGTTAGCTTAACAAACACGATAATTATAACCAGAGGCAAGCCATGTCAATACCCGAAAATGCCTGGCCTTACTGTGGGAATTAGTCTAACTTAATACATAGTAATCCGATCAGTTTTTATTGGCAGAGAAAAATGTTAATAAATCAACAAAGAAATATGAAAATATATAATTAAGAATAATAGAGATACTAGGTACTATAATATTATTTGATAACACTACTTACAACATAAATGTATGTCTCATATTATATTATTTTTATTTATAGTTAATAAATATTTTTTCATTTTTACAAATTAAAACCTTATAATGGCCTTCCATTAACCCTGTCCTTTAAAATACTTTGGTGTCACCACTAACTATAAGGTACATGTATTAATATCTTATGGTAGCTAATATGTAGCTAATCTTTTGAAACTAAATTTTGTAATAAATAATACTCCATTTACCATTTTATGTGTATACAGGTCTCCCTCAAGTGACATCAATGAATTTTTGCCCATCTTAGATAACATTCTAAAAGACGAAATAAATAATAAAGGCTATCAAATTATAATTGGTGATATGAATATAAACATTGTGGGTCCGAATTTCACTAATAACTAATATCTTGATAAGATATCACAATATGGATACGAATCATTTATTAATGTGTTTACTAGAACACCGCTAGGTAGCAAACATTCTTGTTTAGACCATATTTTTGTCAAAAGTAATAATAACATTAACGTTAACGGTAAAATTAAGGCTGGTGTGATTCAAACTAGTATTACGGACCACTTCTCAACAATTATAGGTATACAAATACATAACCAGAATCAACAAAAAAGTAATAACGTATATAAGACAATAAATTACTGCGATCTGAATGAAATATTAAAAAAATACAATTGGAATGAAGTGTATATTAATAACAATGTTAATGAATGCTACAATGTTTTTATTAATAAGGTTGATAGTGCTATAAGTATGACCTCAATAACTAAAACTGCCAATTCAAAAAACAAATGTCTAAAAGAATGGATGACATCTGGCCTGCTTTGCTCTCTACGTAATAAACAAAAACTATCCTTAAAAGTTCATAAACACCCAAGTAATCACAAATTACGTGCACACTACATACTTTATAAAAATAAATTTTCAAAAATTATAAGATTAGCTAAAAACAATCATTACAAAAATAAATTCAAAGAAGTTTCATATAGCCCAAAATTAACATTTAAACTGATTAATGATGTAGCTAATACAAATTGCAAAATTAAAAATGATGAGGAAATACATTCAATATTTTTTGGTAATGAAAATATCAATTCATCTGTAAACCCAATTAGGGTTTCTAATATTTTTAATAAGTATTTTACAACCATTGGGAGTAACCTTGGAGGCTTGATAAATAAATCAAACTTTCATTATGATGAACCAAATACAACTGAATCTTTTGATACAATTTTTAATGAAAAAGTCAGTGTCGACGAAGTTTTATTAATTATCAACAATTTAAAAGATAAGACAGCAGCTGGACATGATGGCATATCAGTTAAAACACTAAAACTCATAGCACAAAATATCTCAGTACCATTAACCCATATTTATAACTTAAGCATATCGGAAGGTACATTTCCAGATATATTTAAACTAGCCATTATTAAACCATTATATAAAAATGGTGATCGAACAAGTATTAGTAACTATAGACCTATCTCAATGATCAGTAATTTCGCCAAAATACTTGAAAAGGTAATAAAAAGTAGGTTAATACAATTTTTAGAAAAAACAATATTCTGTCTAAAAACCAGTTCGGTTTCAGACCTAAATTAGATACTGAAAATGCGTTATATAATGCGACATCATTTATATATAATGCACTTGATAACAGTAAAAAAGCAACAGGAATTTTTCTGGACCTGGCTAAAGCTTTTGACACGGTGGATCATGATGAACTTATTATTATTTACTTCCTAATTTTGGTATAAAAAAATCAAGTTTTAAATGGTTCAAGAGTTATCTAGACAAAAGAAAACAAAAAGTAAAAATCAATGGTATTTTAGGAGATGAAATGTTAATTACTTGTGGAGTACCTCAAGGGAGTGTTTTGGGTCCTACTTTGTTTATATTATATATAAATAGTATATGTGATCTTGATATCAATGGGCAAGTAGTAACGTATGCAGATGATACTTGTTTACTTTTTTCTGGTGATACTTGGGATAACGTTCGAACAAAAGCTACACTCGGTTTCAAAAAAGTATTAGGTTACTTGAATCAAAGAAAACTTACAATTAATTATAAAAAAACAAATTTTATTAATTTCTCTATTCATAAAGATGAAAATAATTTCGATCATTTAAAAATACACAATTGTAGAAATGAATCTTGTAGAGTTAAATTGTCAAAGTATTTTCAGAGTGTCGTGCACTAGATATCTAGGTTTAATAATCGATAATAACCTGAGATGGAATCTACACGTGAGTAATATTGTGTCACGACTACGAACAGTGTCTTTCAAATTTTATAAATTAAGAAATTTTTTACCAGTTCATACTTTAAGAATAATTTATCTTGCCTTATATCAAGCAATATTACAATACGGCCTGTTGGTCTGGGGAGGTACAGCCAAAAACGCACTACAGCCACTAATAATACAACAAAGATTAATAATTAGGATCTGTCTGAGTACGATAAGCCTAGAAGGATCAACAATAGAAAACTTTAAACTATTTAATGTTTTATCACTAGAAAAACTTTACAAAAAAATTGCTATATTTTTCATAATTAAAAATTATTATCAATGGGTGGACGTAGTTAACATTAATCAAAAAAGAGAAAATAGAGCATACAATGCTAAGATACCTTATACTAAAAAATGTTTTGGGCAAAAATTTGTTAATTATCTTAGTCCTACATATTTCAACTCACTGCCAATTAATATTAAAATAAGTATATACGATAACTCCAGGAATCTTAAAAAGTCGAATCTCAAAAAATTAATTTTCAACTGGTTAGAAACTCATTAGACTAGTGTTTATCGATTATGTATATTATAATTCATGTATTTGTTTATTTATTTATATTTTTATCAATTATTATATTAATTACTAGATTTTGTAACTCTCTACCATCACCACAAGCTTGCTTACAGGTGATAGATAGATTAATCTTATTATTATATTATTGTAAATTTGCTCTTTTTGAGCTATGTATAATTTATTATAATAAATGAAAAAAAAAAAAAAAAAAAAAAATCTTATAACCAGGGCTCGGAAGTTATAGCACTAAAAAAATTAATTTTTAGCGCTTAAATATGCACATAAAAATATTAATATAAGCGCTTTAAATAGCACTAAAAATTGGAAAATATGCAAAATAAAATTGTCAACAAATTTTTATAAATATACAATTTAAGATACATTTAATTTAAAGATTTTTAATGTATTTCAAAGAATATAGTGGTAGATATATAAGAACTATAGGTACTATTTGAGAGTATGTACAACAGTTCACGATCAATCGAACTCTTGATGTATCTAAATGATGACGGAACATTTAAATAAAATTACCGTGTTCAGTCATTAGTACATAGTTAAAATGACAGCACGATAATACAACAAATCCGATGATAGTGCGATAGTATAATGTAACTAACATGATTTTAAAAATAAACAATTTATTGGAAAGGAATGAAATTGTCCGATTTAATCGACGATAATAGCGGTCTAAGACCGTTTATTTCGGATGAGTACAATTTATTTTCGTTCACATATTCGTAGACGGCTGTTTAGTATGTAATTTAGTTTTTTAACAATATGTGTTTATTTCCTTTATTATCTAAAAATATTCCCGAAAATAGCACTAAAAACCTTAAATTAGCAAAATAGCAGTAAAAACCGTAAATATGCAAAAAATAGCAAAATTAAATTTCGTGTATGACATCAGGGAAGTGTGAAACATACTTGTATCTTACTTTGGATGTTCTAGGACGGACCAAGAAAAATATGCATTTGCTATAACTTCCGAGCCCTGCTTATAACATAAACACCGAATCAGTTGTCTTCCTTCACTCAGAATTATTTTTTAAAAACCAACGATACATTGATTTCAAATGTATGAACAATTTACTTATACTAGTCCCTGTATCACGCACAACCACTGTAATCTACTTACCTGACCCATATATCATTTTTTTTTTTTTTTTTAAAAAAATATAATACTAGTATTTAACAAATTAATGAATACAACTTTAAATGTAACGATCATTTTAAAGGGTAATTTTTCAAAATATACATAATGAATTCCTACTCACTCATTACTAAGTTAAACTTAATATATATTTTATTGACACACATTCATTATACAATCCAAGAACCATTTGCTTTGTATTTTTAAATATCCATAGAAG
>JASXSY010001629.1:0-92651 GCA_034509805.1 Sipha maydis | reverse complement strand
AAATACAATTATAAAGAGTGATTTTTATCACGCTAAAAATATCAATTAATATTATATATTTCTTATTAGCTTTTTGGATTATAATATTATAAATACACAACAATGGTTCGGCAATCATATGGCCTACAGTTTGTAAGGGCGATAATTAGAGGTTGGATTTTTATGATTTTACATATTTGTTTCTATTCGATGCAGTTAAATGGGAGTGAGAAATCTTTACGATTCATGAAACACAGAATTTACAAGAAAAAATTTATTTTGCATAAATAAGCATATTTTAGTGGTTAGATAATATTTAACACGTTAGGGACTATTTGAGAATATTTTTGTAGTATCGGCATATAATGAACATATTTCACGTATATCAGCAACCTGATAAATACAAAGCTCACTAAATGATTTATTTTTGGGTTTCTGATTTTTAATAAAAATTAATCTCCAGGTATTCTATATCGATTGCGATAGACATCGGTTATTTTGTTAGCTGTCACGACTATTCGTCGTCTACTAATCGTCTGTCTCGTCTCGTCTTAATATCCGAATGCGATGAATTAATTAATTAAATTAAATATATTTAAAACTAAATTTATAAAAAATAAATTAAACTTAATTTTTTTTAAAAAATTAAAAGAATATTTTGCATATTTAAAAACATAAAACATCATATAATTGGTATTTTAAAAGAATATTAAGAAAATATATTGCTTATTTTATGTGACATAAAAACATCATATTTTAAGGATTTTAAGAGAATATAAATCCGACCTCTAGCGATAATCATTGGGTTGAATAATAAATTTGATAAACAGAATACAGAGCCAACGGCCGATGGCCAAATTATATTTATTATCCTTATAATAAATAATTTAATAATTAATTACTCGTATAATTACTTGAACTTCATAATATTTTCGAAATCTACTACACATTACGAATTTTAATGTCAGATTTAATTTAAACGGATCTTTGAAGTATAAAAAAATTGCAATAACCGCATCGACCGGCCATCGATCATGATAATACATTCGGCTATCGGTAAGTCGAACCATGATAACACGAAATTCTCAATATCTTGCATTTATAAAATTCTCCATCAAATAACACATAAGATAAAAAATTATCTTTTTTCAGCTTTGATTCAAAATCGTACAAGCAATTTAGCCTTACTTTGCATGGAGTATGAAACAACACAACTCCTTGACATGAACCACCTTATCAACAATTTTTCCAAAGCTTAAATTTGCAGAGGTACTCAAATATAATTTGTAATTTTATTTTATTTTATTTTATATACTTACTATCATTGAATGAAATTAATATTTAATTGAATTACAAATTAACATTGGTTGATTATTATTTATCACAAGCGAAGAGATCGGTTTTGTAAAATGAATATATTATTGATGCATTTTGTACGAGGCCCCTCTTGTGCGAACACTGACAAATCGCCGTCCCCGTTTCGCCGTCGCAACTTCGCCGTCGCCATTTCACCGTAAAACCATTTCGCCGTCGCCGTTTCGACGTGAGGCCACTTCGCCGTTAAACAAAATTTTGAGCATTTTACTTATTATTATTTACTATACACATTTTATAATATTCAATAATAATAAAAAAATATTTATTTTTCGTCAACTATATTTTATAATACCTAATAATCTTTTATCGACGTCTAAATAGTTTATTATATTCCGATATCTGAAGGTTTAGATGTGCTGCAGAGTTTGTGTGTATGAGGTTCAACCAAAAAGTCCACCAAAAAAATAAAAAAAATATTTAGACGTCGATAAAAGATTAATTAAAATTGCGAATAACTATAATAACCTTAGTTTAATATCATTTTTGCGAGGAATTTCTCAGAATATATCTTTGAAATTATCTTTTTACTATAATTAAATATTGACGTTATTATTAATGTTATATGTAAATACTTATAATGATTAAAATATATCAATACAATTAATTACTATTGTAAAATATTTACAAGTTTATGCTTTGTTATGAGTTAATTTTTTTTTTACGGCGAAGTGGCATCACGTCGAAACGGCGACGGCGAAACGGCAATGGCGACGGCGACTTGTCCTAGATCGCCTCTTGTGGATTTGTAAACATTATTTGAACCCTTAAATTCACCACTGATTACGATTACCAAAATGTATTTATTTTCTATTTATAATATAATATAAATTTATTTATGTTATTTTCATATACTTACGATATAGTGCTGTCCCAAAAATATGTCTCGTAATCTATAAAAAAAATAATTGTACAATATTAATTTTAATAATATGATTAAAAAATGTTGTTAAAGAAATATGTACAATACAACAACAACGAAAATAATAATAATAAGAAGTAAAAATGAAGCTCTACGGCCGGATGAGATACAGGGTCCGATAAATAATATTGCTGAATTGGTATTTTAAACTTTAAACCAATGTACCTACCATTGATCTTGAAAAAATAATTCTGAGTGAAAAAGATCAAATCGATGAGTTTTATTTTTTAAAATTATTATAATAATTGAACCAAATTTAAAATTATATGTTTAACTATTTATGTTCTAATTTATACATTATTGATTATATTATTATTATTATAATAAATTATATTTCTTAAATTATTGTATTGTACACAATGTAACACAACAGCATTTTAATAACAATTATATATGTCATATATAATTATTATTAAAATGCTTTATATTTCTTCATAGTAATTAAAATTTGGGAATATTCGAAAATTTCAAAGACATATAAACATAGGGTTACTGTTCGATTATTTTTTGGGAAAATAATTATGTACAATTAATTTAAAAAATTGACTAATTAAAAAATAATTAATCAAAACTAAGTTAATTGAAACAAAGATTTATCATTGAATTGATAAAATCAGCTAATAATTTGATCAATAAGTAAGTTATATATTAATTAATAAACAGTGCTATTTTATAAAGTCATAACCAAATGTTAAGTTTAAAAGTTTCTGATTTGATTAATCGATTTCTATCAAAAAAGCCTATGACAGTATTAAATATTAATTAAAAGTTAGTAGTTACTATTTAAAAAACTAAAATTTTTCAGGAGGACGTGGTAAAAACTTAAAATTAATAATACTTATGTCTTATAATTTATAATGCTCCTTAATAAAATAAACCATGATATTTACATAAGAGACCGAATTCTGTATTCTAAAGCTAATTAAATATTTTATTATTTTAATTCATGATTCAATGATAATTATCTAAAACTATTTATAAAAGTACAGTAATAGAAAAATACACTAATCATTCAGAAACATACAGACCCAGTATAAATCAAAAATAAATAAAATGTGTATTTGATGGAAAAATATAGCACCATTTTAATATTTACGATGGAAATAATATAACATCGTTTATATAAAATCATTCATAATAGAAAATACGAAAATAATCAATATAAGGAACAACAGGAAATAGCTAAAAAATTATTTATTTATTCTTGTTTATTTCAAATAAAGAATTAATCGGTATTTAATTAATATCCATCCGATTAATCGATTAAAAACCGATTAATCGATTAATAACCAATTAATCGATTAATAACCAATTAATCGTTTTTTTTAATACGTAAAATAAGTAATCGAGTAAAACGATTAAATGGAGAAAATGTTGTTTGATCAAAATAATCGAACAGTTCTATATAAACATAACATACCTATTTTAACTAGGAAGTAAATACAAAAATTTAATGATAACAAAAATAATCATTATATATATATCAAATCAACGTGAGTCAATTTTAATTGTGGTTTAAAAATAATATAATTATTTTAATTAAATTCAAATTTTTCGTTCATGTAATTTTAGTAATAAGTAGTATTAAGAAAAGCTTGTTTTTAAAAAAAAAAAATTTTTATTTTTTTTTATTAGTTAGTTTGTATGATTGCTGTTAGTGATATTATAGTTTAATAATTATTTTAATCAAGTATAATATTGAATACCATGTTTAAAACTACTTTAAAATCTATATTAAAATCTTACAGGTAACGACTATATTGGCTATAATCGTTACCTTATATGTGTATAGCTACGTAGATAATAAGTAATCACAATCATACAATTAAGTAGATATAATATAGCAGGTGTGACATATTATATTATTATCAGACAACCGTTCATCATCTTGAGTCCAATATTTTTTATATAAGTATAACCTATTGGCTAAGTAAATAATGAGTATACAAACCATGACGGGTACCTGATATTTAGTAAATAGGGTAATAACCGTAAAACCAGGGTTCCCGAGGGCTCAGTTATCAAGAGCACTACTTTAAACCCTCCCCCGAATTTAAATTTTTTTCTACATGTCTGTGTATATTATATTATAATCTGTGTATATCGACCACTTACCGGACTGAAAAAATGATGTGCAAGTCGAAGGCGAACTGAAATGGTTACGTAGTGTTGCGAAAAGTCTTGCATGAACCACGGGATCATCAAAGAATAGTTAACGACGAACGACTGCACGACAATGACCGAGCACATCGAGTGGGTGAGTAGCATGAGACTGCTTGCGGCTCTCGGAGGAATGAACAGCGATTACCGCTAGCGAACCAATACAATATGAATTCATGCAGGTCCTCTGTCCATTTTTTTCCCCCACAGGTTCGGCGTCAAACTTCCGCCGATGCTCTCGTTATTAGAATAATGTCGTCTGTATACATTCGATCAATGGATCTTGATCGAAAATCCTGTTGTGTTCGCTGGTGCCGTTTCGGCGCACTAAACGCCATGTGCGTTATAGACCATATGAACGATTTTTTTGTCGGCGTCCGGTCATTTTGTTTTCTATAGAGATAATTTACACTACGTTTTCGTTTCTATTTACACTAAACAATTTTTTTATTTCAATTGTCCCCGACCTTAGACTGAAACGAAATGGTGAAAACTCGACGACCATACGATCACGTGCACCAACTACCTACCACCGGCACCCGACGGGGTACATGTATAATGTGCTAAGAATTATAAATCCTATTCACGCCTCCTCCAACCCCCTTTCTTTCTGCTCTCACTCCGTCTGCGTTATTAGGACCATAACATTTTAAGCCAGATTCTATATTGTACTTCAAAACTAGATTTTTGTATCTTGACCTGTTGCCGGTGGTAATAAAAATATTCTTTAATTTTGTTCCCCGAATACTACCACGGTTCTAACTAGTGCCTGTGATTTTACACGTGTAATTTAAATACACGTGTATACGAAGCACGTGTAATTAATATACATACACGTGTATTTAAAAAAGAAATTCATTTTCGTATAAATTTCAGTTTGAGTTAACGTACTTAGTATTTTCACAATTATACTTGTGTTTGAGTTCGTATAATTTAAATAAATAGAATATTAGAAATATCGAGTAAAGAAGAATAAGTAAGTACTGAGATACTTTTTTAGATTAAATTCCGGTACAACCGATTAGGTATCACATACAACAGAACCTAACGTATACATTGTACATATTTATGCATTTATTTATACATTGTATACATTTATATTTACTCCATTTCAAAAGAGAACATACCGCTCTCGCTCATACCCGAAGCCAATTTTATCAATTTTCGCCGAAACGGGACGAGACCTAGGTCCACCATATGACACCAGAAACGAAAGAACAATCCCGTCGGTGGTCGTCCCGTTCGTTTTACTTTTCTAATATTTTTAATTAAGTGAAAAAAAAGTAGCTCGAGATTACTGTAGGTACATATTTCATTTCTATCGAAATACTTTAAATTAAACATACATATGAACATGTTTTATATCATACTCTTTATTATACTCATAAGTCTTAACTACAATTTGTATCTATTTGATAAATACTATTTTCAATATTATAAATATTATAAATATTATTATAAATATTAATTTATAATAATTGTTTTTATAAAAAAAAAAAAAAATGTATTATTTGATCATACGTTAATAATTATTAGTTTAACGAAATATATGATGTGTAAGTTCAATATACTTATATAGTTATACAGTTATAACTGCTACTTACTCCGAAATCAATTAGTTTGATTTTGGTGGTAAATTTTTACCATAGTTATTTGGATATATTTTAGTGAACAGAGTAAAACGTTAATCAATTATAACGTAATTCTGTGATTTTAACTTAGAGCTTGTTGTATTAGTTCCTAAGCATTCGTCATAATCGCCAAAATGTACATAATTATGAATATAAATACATTTAATGAGTATGTTTTATCAGATAAAATCCCAACGGAATTTGGCAGACGCATTGCACCAATACTAAAAGTAAAAATGAATGTAAATAACGGTTCGAGTTCAATAAATAAGCAACGTGCTGGTATCGATAATAATTCTACTGGTTAATATGATTTTTACCGCATTGACGTGTTTGGTTGCTTTATAAATACCCCGCTATGGTAACCATGGGCACAATGTTCTAAAATGTTGTTTAACTTGCCGTAAAACAATTGTTATGTTTATTCGGGAGTGTAAAAGTGATATAGTGCAATTGCATAATAATTACTGTCTATAGATCTGTAACAACATTTATCTTTATCGTTGAAGATGTCTGGAGACAATAAGAAAACGTTGAACGAAATTCAACGAAGACCTCTGTCGAAGCGCGGCTACACAACAACCGAACGCATAGGCGAAGGAGCGTTCGGAGTGATCTTGATGGCCAGGTCTAAACGGCACCATAGACGGATGGCAATCAAAGTAATCGAAAAAATGCCGAACAGCATAAGGAAAGCTGACTTCCAGTGGTCGATCGACAACGAGAAACAATTCGCCGATCTGTTCGATCACCCGTACATCAACGTGTACCACGAAATAATAGAAACTTCGAAAAGGTAAGGCAACTGTAGTATCGGTAACAACCCAGTCCTCCGAATCGTTACTGTGCTTGCATCCGAGACCGCGTCCAGATGCATTTGGAATTACACGGGTGGGGGACGAGGAGAATATTTTTCTATTTTTTTTTTTTATTCACGTCGGTCGACCGTGCGCAGATATGGAATTCGAAAACTTAGAGGGGGGGGGCGGTGGTGGTTTTTGGACGGTTGAAAAGATGGTGCGCACATTTCATATCGTAGCACAACAATATTTGTACACGGAACCGTGGACGGTGGCAGTACCCACTCGTTGCAACAGTTGCACGAACGTCCGTGCGCAACTGACCCACCCGTGTCCGCGTGCTTTGTTCCCGTAGGCTGTACATGGTTATGGACTACTTTCCGGACGGCACGTTGATGGACTACTACGACGAGGTGGATCACACGCCCGAGCCGCTGGCGTACGACTGGTTCGCGCAGCTGTGCTCGGCGCTCGAGTACGTGCACGCGTGCGGTTTCGCGCACCGGGACGTCAAGCTGGACAACGTGCTGCTGGACCGGCAGCGGTGCATCCGGTTGGCCGACTTCGGCCTGTGCGTGGCCACGGAGCGGCCGTCGACCGCAGCCGCCGGGCCGGTGTCCGCGATCAACGCGTCGGTGCCGTGCGGCAGCGTGCTGTACATGTCGCCGGAACTGTTAGCCCTCGGCCCGTACCGAGCGCAGTTGGCCGACGTGTGGGCCGCCGGCGTGCTGCTCTACTGTCTGGTAGCCGGGCGGTTCCCGTTCCCGTTAGCGGACGGTCGCGGTGACGAAAACAACGGCGGCGACGACGGCGACGACTTCGAACGTGTGAGTTGTTAACGGTTGAGTTCTAAAGTGCGGGAGTCGAACGCGGGGGCGGCATCTCATTGAGAAATCGTTTCGCCGGCTGCATTACGCACGGAACGGAGAATTAAATGGTGAACGCGTAGTCCAAAAGTCCGAAATTCAAATTTTACAGGGGGGGGGGGCAGGGGAGCATGAAATCAAGTCCTGGGAACAGTTGGTGGGTAAAGAAAACCGTATGCATGATCGTTTGCCGTGCGATGCGTGAAGAGTATTTGAATCGCTGCGTTGGTGCATTCCACTATCGGTTGTTGAAAATGGTTAATTACGCGATCGACACTGTTGGATACTTTTGAGGTTCAAAGTACACATACAATTACAATTTACGTTTAATCGTCACGATCTTTGTCTAGAAGTTTATTGAGATTTTACAATAATTCAACATTTTATAACATATAGCTAGATTATTTTGTAAGTGTGGGTTTCTTGTTTAACGTCCAACTAATATCTAACCGAACAACTTTTATAACAGGTAATACAAAGTCAAAAGAAAGGTTACAGCTTTAATGCTAAAGAAAGTCAACGAATATCAGTTGAATGCCAATCGTTTTTCACAAACATTTTTGTAAATGAGGCAAATAGAAAAGTATTCAAAGAGCTCAAGAAAGAAGATTGGATGGTTAGGGGAGCACAAAATACGAACAAATAATTATATTTAATTTTAGAGTTCTGTTCAACTCTAAGGGTATGGTACCCATAAGTTGAATGTTTCTACTCACATTTTCAATGAGTGACGAGAAATTGAAAAATATTCGTTTGACGTCATCGAGCCCGGTTTATCGTAAATGCTTAACATATACACGTGTAAAAATTGTTAATTCCACACAATGATTTACAAACTAAAAAGTGCCTCATGTCTTATTTACGTACAAATGAGTGATTTTATATGTATAGTGTGTAGTACAAAAACTTTTTATAACGATTCACGGAGTACAACGATCGAACGATAGGCTTTACTATCACATCCAATTGTACGTACTTATTTATTTATATACAATTATAAAAGTATATTAGATGGCAGAGGAGGGAGCGAACAATTACAATCCCACCTGCGATGTGCGATATAAGCCGAACATTGTTTAGGCCAAGTGACAATCAGAAATATGGCACTTGTTCCCTAGTTTTATCGGTCATCACCATTTACAGAGTTTATTAAATTAAATGCATTTGATGCCATAACAATCGTTATACATAATTATAATTTTACTTTTGTCACAAAATTGTTTTTATTCTTAAAGGGATTGGAAGCAGCGATATTCTGTCTTTGTCTAACATACGCGTAACATAGGATTACAGACGTATTTTATTTTCAACGTACCGATTGATCTAGTGAAGCGATAAGAATTATGAAAACGGATATGACTTTGTCGTCAAGTCTTCTTGAGATCGACTTTATCACATTTTTGATTTTTAGGTTTAAACTTCTCCAAAAATTGAAATTTATTAAATTTTTAATGACTCTTTTTTAATATTTATTTCTTAGGATTTTGGAAGGATAATATAAAAAATGTGAGGAAGTCTTTCCAAAATAGACTTGACGACAAATTAATATCCGTTTTCATAATTCTTATCCTTTTCTAGACCAATCAGTAAATTGGAAATACGTTTATAATACGTTTAAATACGTTTAAATACGTTTTTTTTTAAATACGTTTATAATCCTATGTTAAGCGTGTGTTAAACAAAGACAGAAAATCGCCGATCTCAATTTCCTTAACAGTAATGGCATTTGGTATGACCGGTTAGCCATACTGATATCTATAGAGTGAATTCAAAAATATTCTTAAAATAATTGCTTAAGATATTAGTCACAATATTAAACTATTCATAAAATGTTATCAACTAAATTAAATGTAACGATAATTATTAGTGCTCACCATTACAGAGGTACACGTATTCTTATCTGAAACGAGATTTAAGGTCCGTGTAAATAAAATATGAGTGTCACCGGTTTCCGCCAAAAATTAGCTTTCCGTTTTCCACCAAATTAAAAAAAACGTCATTCCTTTTTCCGCCAATTATAAATTATAGAATTTAAAGTTTGGGAACCCCTTAAAGTAAGTACTTAATGATATTCTTTTACCAATTAAAAAAATAACCAATACAAATATATTATATAATTATGAATTTATGAAAGAATACCACAAAACGAGTCTATTGTAAATAAAATCTGTATTACAGATATTACAGTTATCGGGGTTTACCACAATTTTATTAACTAAAAAAACAATGCAAATATATGTTTTATATTGATCATTTATTATAAGTAATAAGTAAGTATTAGTAACTAGTATTGAGTAATAAACATTATTTTACAATACTCATTTTGTGGTATTCTTTCATTTTTTTTTTAATTAATAAAAGAATATCATTAAATACTTACTTTAAGGGGTTTCTACACTTAAAAATCCTATAATTTATAATGGACGGAAAAAGGAATGACGTTTTTTTTGATTTGGTGGAAAACGTTGACACCCATAAAATATTCGTGTATCTGTAAATACCCGTTCACCCACATTACCTGTGTAGCTAAATATCCGTCATTATCCGTGTATCTAAATACCCGACATTACCCGTGTATTTTATTCTCAAATTTTTGTATTTTGTAAATTGAGATTTCTCTATTATGAATATTAAATTTCTCTTGATGGGTCATGGGCCATCACTGATTTGGAATAAGCAAATATATTTTCCCACCACCTTTTCTCTACCTTTCAACCGCACGATAATATATGCCCAAATAGGATTGAAATAGTAAACCGTTCTTTAACCTGCGCACTACCTATGACCCTCCCACCTAAACATATTCGCCCGAGCGAAGTTGAACATGCTATACAACAATCCCCTCGTCGCAAAACCCCAGGTTATGACCTAATCACTTCGGAAGTTGCAACACAATTGCCCAAAAAAGCATTACTAATGCTTACGCATATATATAACTCCATGTTAAGGCTCTCATATTTCCCAGTCCTATGGAAGTTTTCTGTAATCATCATGATCCTCAAGCCGGGCAAACCACCTGAATCTCCTAAATCATATAGACCTATCAGCTTACTACCATTATTTTCAAAAATCTTCGAAAAAATTATCCTAAAGCGTATCCTACCCGTCATTGAATCTAACCTGCCTAATAACCAATTTGGGTTTCGCCGCAACCACTCAACTATTCACCAGATCCATCGTCTAGTAGACAATATGTCTTACGCTTTGGAAAAAAAACGAATATGCACAGGTGCATTCCTTGACGTGGCACAAGCCTTTGATACAGTATGGCATAAAGGTCTCCTATTCAAGCTAAAAACCATTCTACCCCCCTACTTCTATCTACTGTTTAAATCCTACCTCCAAGACAGACACTTCACTGTCCGTTCAGGTTCTACTATGTCCAAAATATTTCCGATCTGTGCCGGTGTTCCCCAAGGAGCGGTTGCAGCTCCCCTACTATTTAACCTGTTTACCTCTGACCAACCTACTACCGCCAACACAACAACTGGGGACTTTGCCGACGACAAAGCACTTCTGGCCCTCCACTCAAATCCTGAAACAGCCACAAACCTTATCCAAAACCACCTAAATCTTTTATCGACTTGGTATAAAGAATGGGGGATAAAAGTTAACGAAACCAAATCCATCCACTGCACGTTCACACTTCGTCAAGCTGTTTGCCCTCCTGTGTACCTCAACCACCTTCCACTTCCATCTGCCCAAAACGTTCGTTATCTAGGCCTACAACTTGACCGTCGGCTAACCTGGGCCACACATATTCACACCAAACGGATTGCTTTAAATAACCGATCTCGTCAATTACGTTTTCTCTTAACAACTAAACATATAAACTTTAAAAATAAACTTCTATATAAACTACTCCTCAAACCAATATGGACTTATGGAATTCAACTTTGGGGTGCCGCCAAACCCTCCAATATTACAAAGATCCAGACATTCCAATCAAAATGCCTGCGACAAATAACTAAAGCTCCATACTATGTATCCAACGACACTCTCCATAAAGACCTATCTATCCAAACAGTCAAAAACGTTGCCAAAATTTTCTACAAACGTATGCACTTGAATCTCCACAACCATCACAACCCCTTAATTTCAGAACTATCTGTCCCCACTATTCCTGGTGACCCCAGAAGGCGTCTAAAACGAACATGGTGTCGTGATCTACTTATAGACTAACCCACACCACCACATGTCATGAAGTACCATCAATGGATGACCTCTTCACTCAAACCCCCTGTCTAAATTGATGTAAATAAGCGTAATCTGATTTAACTTGTTACGATTTGTAACTTTGTTACTTTGTGTTATGTTATTTTGTCCTTTCTATGCTAACTCTAATCGCTTGTGCTTATTGTAAATAACTATTTTACAGATTGTACAATTTTCTAGTTTAAAAATAAAAAAAAAAATTTCTCTATAGCAATTGTATTACGTTATATTTATGAATGGTATTATTATTTATTAAAAAATCTAAAAATTATTTTTTTGATTAATTAAGAACTCATATAATATACAAATACTATTATCAGTGCTCAACAAGAGTAAAGAAATATATCTGACAAACTGATAATTAATATTATGATAAATAATACAATATTTTTATGTGTAAACTTAAATAAATTTCATATATATATATTTTCATAATAAGTCAAATTAATAATAAGTAATTTATAATTATTTATAGTAATTTATTATAATATAATAAGTAATTATAAGTAGGTATAATAAAGTATTCAATTTGATATCATTTTTTTAAGAGCGAAATATCCACTTAGGTTTAAAAAAAATTGCCAATTTCTGTGAAAGCCAAACTAGATTCATACCAATATTTGAATAATTATATAATATACCTTTAATTTGATTTAAAAATATCATTTAAATATATCTTAAAAAAAAATAAAACCCGTATTTTTATAAATTAAGAACATAATACATTTATAAATATTATTCCATCAATAATCTTGTAGGTACTGTCATCCTATCGTGTTTTCATATTTAAAAAATTTACTAATGAAAAAAATGTAAAAAACAATTACTTGTACCATCAAGACATAAATAAATATTACAGTTTGGGCAAAATATGAAGGTTTTTCTTTTACACCAACGATTTTTAAATATTTACTTTTTGTTCGATTAAACCTCTAGCCATTTAGTATAAAATAATTATAATTATAAAATAATAAAATTATATACATAAATAAATTTAAATAATACATTTTATTATTTTTCATTAAACATGGGTAATCTATAATAAATATGTATAGTAAGTATGTACTTCTTAAAATTTGTGACCCATATTATTTCTGGTCCTATTTTTAAATTCTACTGTACTTTTCCTATGAACTCAATATATAATTTACTAAAATACATAATTTGAGCAATTGGACTAAATTACAAAATATTTTGTCTCTTATAGTGAACACTGGGTCTGAAATAATCTGGGCGTTCTCACTAGCGTGGGGGGGGGGGGTATTGGGAATAGATTCCATCCAAGGTTCTTTATATTCTTATATATAAGTAATACACGTTTCATTTTCTTTTGATATGTGTTTTCAATATTGATTAGTTATTATTTTTATTTTTTTTTTTTTTTGCTTACGGCTTATTTTGTAACCATGTTTTTCATCCCTCTCCATTGAAATATCCAAAGAACGCCTCTGTCTGAAATGGATAAGAATATTGAATGTAAGCCACTGATGAGAGAAAGCTATGTTCATTTTTTGGTATCAATTAATATCGGAAACAAATTTGTTAGACCTACCTAATTTTTTTTATTAGTACAACTATCATTGGAAATGCTTAAGCTATTTATTTCAAAACGTATTAGTATCGTAATCGAGTACGTCAAATATACAATATTTTTTATGTTTAAAATCAATCAATTTTTTGGACTTTGAGTTATTATAATTTTAGAAGATAAGCAGATTTAAACTGTATAATTGTATTGGTAATAATACATATATTCGTGCAAGTCCAAATGTAGATTATTTATTTTGTGTCTACACAGTAAACTATTTGACTATTAGTGCTAAAACATTCCACAGCGATGTGTAATACAACAAGAAATCGATTACTAACAAAAAATAAGTATCTTGTATTTGATAAACCATATGGTACGGGTAAATACTACTAATGGGTAGTAAAATTATTGAAAAAAACGTTAACAATTTATGCGAAAAAACGTTAAGATAATGCTACTAGTAATGGAAGAAATTAAAATAAAAACGTAATTGTAATTAAAATTAAACTAAACATTCTTACTGATTTATTATTTTTATCAAACTATTTTCAGGTAAATTTTCAGGAGTATAAAATTATGTTATTTTCAAACTGTTCAAGATTCTCTTCGAAAGCTGCGTAGGCTCCCAAAAATACATAAATTCAAATCTGATGGTTGAATTAGTTTCCACTGGCACGAAATTCATGTGTTTAACAAGACCTTGGTTTTTTAACCAGGGTCGAAAATGGTAATAAAAACGGTGTATTTAAAGTTAAATTATGTTTTTCATATATAAAGATGTAAATTTTAATATTTTATATAATTAACATTTCTTAACTTATATTAATTCATGTGACATAATATATTATAGGAGTGATAAAAGTTGTCAATATAAGTCCTAACAAATCCGCAGTTTTTGAAATTTACTAAGAGTTTTCTTATAAGACAATTATATTTATATCTACCAACTGAATAAAGGAAAAATACAATTCCAATAAAAAATTAAATAACTTAAAAATAATTTTTTTTTATTGTAAGTATATATTAAAAACATAACCGATGACGTTGAAAAAAAACAATTTAACAATTGCTTATCACATTTAAAACAAATAAAACTACTTACCTAGGATAATATTAAAGAAAAATGTCAACATAGATATTTATTTAAAATTAGTAATTATTACAATTGATTTTCAAGCGATTGTGACAAGTTAAGAAAACTAATCCATTTACCTATTAATATATATGTATCAAATCATATTTTTTCAATATAATGGCCTTATACATATATGGTAAAAATATAGATAATATAAAAGTTCTACTAAACATTCAACTATACCCTGATAATTATTATCAATATTATTAATGACATAATTGAAGAAGTTAGATAATAAACAAAAAAAAGTTTATTAAATTGATATTTATCTTAATTTTATTTCAAATAAAACAATAATATATTTTGTTATATCATCTATATAAATTGTAAAATAATTTAAAAAATATTTAAATTATATATTTACGATTAAAAATAATAATTTATAACGTATAAAATATGTAAATATATGTTACAGACCAATAATATAATGCAAGGTTTATATTTGTTTAGAGGGAATATTTAAATCTAAATAATTTACAATATTGAAAATAATTTAACAATATTAACATATGCTATTAAGATATAATTTAGTTTCATTTAATGATATTATAGAGCATAAACGCATATATGTATATACATCTAAATAATTTACAATATTGAAAATAATTTACCAATGTTAACATGTGCTATTAAGATATAATTTAGTTTCATTCAATGATATTATAGAGCATAAACGCAAATATGTTACAGTTAAAACCCGAAATCTGTTGAAACTAGTTTTAACTAGTAAAAACTAGTTTACACAAATCCCTTTAGTCACTTCTGGTTTAAAATAGTTAAAACTAGAATTTACTAAGACCATCAACGTCAAAACTAATTTTATCTTATTTTTATGTAATTAGAATTAGTTGTGTTTAAAATATATTAGTGAAAACTAGAATTATTTAGTGAAAATCCATGGGCCCCATGGGCCATCATTACTTGATGGTGCCACAATAATGTTGATGTTAATAATTATAAATAAATTAAATATATATATATATATATATATATAAATTATTTATATTTTTAAGTGTTGGATGGGATAAGTTTAATGATTAACTAGTGAAGAATACTTTGGAAAGTATTTGGTATTTATTTTTACACTTAGAAAAATAATAAAGTAATAGTAACATAAAGATGAGTAACGTAAGTGGAGTGTTGAACCTTATTTGAACCTGAGGTTAATTCTAGTTTTAACTAGTTAAAACCAGAAGTGACTAAAGGGATTTGTGTAAACTAGTTTTTACTAGTTAAAACTAATTTTGACGGATTTCGGGTTTTAACTGTAACATATATACATGTTATATATAACTAAATTATATCTTAATAGCACATGTTAACATTGTTAAATTATTTTCAATATTGTAAATTATTTAAATTTAAATATTCCTTATATATATAACATATATAGCATTTATTTTAGTTCTTAATTTTAAGAAAATTACAGGTTATTTGTGGTACGTCAATCTCAAGAACAAGGTCCTCTGTCTTATGTCTTATATCCTCTGTTTATGAAATTTCATGTGTTGTCCCAATGAACGCTTACTTTTATATTGTTTGGAACAAAAATTACAGGAAAATACAGAACTCTCTTG
This sequence comes from Sipha maydis, assembly GCA_034509805.1. Classification (NCBI taxonomy): domain Eukaryota; kingdom Metazoa; phylum Arthropoda; class Insecta; order Hemiptera; family Aphididae; genus Sipha; species Sipha maydis. The sequence goes on along the minus strand of JASXSY010001629.1, from coordinate 76,461 downwards.
ATTTGCATCATTTTGCTCCAACACAGGGTTAAAAGATCTGGCTAATTCAATTCCAGTTCTCTTCTTGTATTTTTTCCTTGGTTTTTTTACTTTATTTGATGTTGCAGAAATCTGTGATATTTCGTGATCTTGCAATGAATTGAGTGATGACATAACTTTACTATTATTATTACTTTGATTCATTATTGGTCGTTCATTGTCACTATTATTATTATGTTCCATGATAATATCTCTTTCGGATTGCTGTTCAGAAATACCTAAAGGACCTGCAATAAGTGGAATGCCAATAGACGAAAAATTGTTGTTCGGTTGAATTAAATATTGCGGATTATTAAACTGAATATATCGAGGACCAATGGGTTGTCTATTTTCCTCGTAGATCGAAGGTATTAACGGACGAGAAGGCTGGAATTCATTGAGATATACAAGGTTAGGATATTGGTGGTCTCCATATGTGATCCTATTCTTTTCCCGGTCACCATAGTTCAAAATTTCAGTAGTTCTTTCTCTTCTTTCGGTTAAACTAGAGTCAGTAGGGAAATCTGTGGCCGGAGTTACACTATTTAAAGTTAAGTCTGAACTGTCACTGTCACTATCTTCAATGATAATAATTTCTGGTTCATTAACACTATTTGATATATTATAATTGGTGTAAGTAGCAGACTCTCTGAAACGTATTGGTTTAGTTGTATTTGACTCTCCAGCTTTTGGTGTTCTTTGTATGACCGGTACATGAATGCACTTAATCGATGGTTGAACTAGTTCTGGCAATGTAATAAGTGGATGTGCTTTTACTTGTTTCTGTTGATCATTTGAGTTTAGTTGTGGTTGTCCAGGTAGGTTCATTGATACTTCATATTGGTTTATATTTTGATTATAATTCGTAGTTTGTTTTTTTTTTGGAAAAGATTTTGATGAATGAGGTTTTTCAGACATTATGTTTTCGATGATGGATTGAGTTTATTAATCTATATTAAAACAAAAAATTAAACAATAAATATTATAAACTATCATTTATCAAAGAAGATTGAAATGCTTTTATAATCAAAAGTGTAAACAATTATTCTTCTTATAAGTTTTGGAATCATATGATAATGCCAAGAAATTACTCATTGAAATTCCCATGTATAAAATATTTTTATTTTATTTAATAGTTGTTTGATGTCATGTTAGTCCAAAATAAAATTATAAAACTAAATGAAATAAACCTTTTATATATTATTCATTCAAAAGTCTATAAAATTGGATATAATCGCGCCTCTCCATAAAATAACATTTTTAACTACTTAAATACAAGCAAATTACTGTTAAACAAAAAATAAATATATACCAATGTAATAAACAATATAAATATTTGCCTTGTGTCATCCCTAATTAATCTTTGTTAATCCTTGGCGAACAGATCACACCCAAACAACCCTCCACTAGGGATGGACATGAAATCGGAATATCTTGAATTAAACAATAATTTAAGCATATTTACAAATTTCTTTATATGTATTTGCAGTGTTGTGCTTAGATAAAAATAAAATATCTAGATTTAAAATTATATAGATAGTTAATATCACTTTTATCTAGATATAGATAGATAAAATAATTTTTATCTATAGTTACCTTTATATATACGACTACAGAATAGATAAATAGAAAATAAAGAGATAAGACATTACCTCAATATTTAAATTTATAATAAAAATGGAAAATTAAAATAACTTTGTTTTTATTATAATATCCACACAATTACACAATATTCCAAGCAAGTTAAAAATAACATAAAAAAATATTCTCAATAAAAAAAAGTATTTTGTTACATGCAACTGTATTAATAAACTCTTTATTTTCACTCCCAATAAACTTAATATAAATATAAAATAAAACATAATATGATGATGTGAAGTTATACCTGCCCAATTGATAGATACCTAGGTTAAATGTTTTAATATATCAATATTTTCTATAAAGTTGAAGAAAATTCAAATTAACTATAATTATTGAATGTAATAAATAACAATACATCTTTTAAAATATTAATACGCCACCTATAGTGCTCATACTCATACTCAGCCCTAGTTATAATATAATATTATACCTACTTTAGTTTGAGATAAGTTTTTTATTGGGATTCTTCGTCTTGTGCACAAATATGAAAATATCATAAAACAACATAAGTACCTACTTATAACAATATATATTTATATAAATATAAAAACAATATACAAACATATTATTATATTGAAAAAAAATTTATGAATTATTTTATAGTAAAATTTTAAAATAAGAGTAACAATGAGTATCAAAATGCTTCCCTTTGCAAGTATACATACAAATATTAAAAATAATAATAAATCTATTGTTTAGATCAGCAACATAATAATTTATTAAGTGTTTTATCACCAAGACGATTTCGCCTAGATGTCAAAACTTGAACAGCACCACTAAATAATCTTTCTACAGGTGCTGATGATGGAAGGGTTATGTTGTACTTCAAAAATATTTTTTTAACTATAGGATAATTGTTTAACATTTGTAACTCTTTTTTTTTTAATTTAAATATTTTAATACTTGTACATTTATTTCATCTGGAGAATAATTATTTGAACTCTGATCACATACATAACTATGAAACTCTTTATCACTCATATTATCACAGTCATCTGCAGAGTCAGAATTTGTAGTAACTAAAGAAAACATCAAATTGCATTCATCAATAAATATTTTTTTACACAGATCTTTATACCTAAAAGGTACCCAATCCATTTTGAATTTTGGATGACTGATTGATGCTGTTAGGAAAATTTTGCTTTTTGGTCCACTTAAGTTATATAAAAAACTAAATTGTTTCTCGAGACTAGACACAATTGCAAGATTTAACGGTTAAAAATATGTTAACTAAATAGACTGTATTAACAATTTTCTTAAAACCAAAAGAATGGGAGCAACATAACCCAAGAAGCTGTTCTTTTCACCCTGAAATTTATCTAAGGAAAAAGCCAATGGTTTCATTATGTTGCAATATTTTTCAATGAATATCCACTCACTAACTTTTAATTTAGGCAAATGTAATTTTTCAAATAATATACCTACATTTATTTTATGGTTGGAAATTTTTTGTGTTGCATCATACAATGAATTACAACTAAATACTACAGGAACTGGGAACTTACACTTGCAAATGTTATATATTGTGTCCGATGCTGCTGTACTTCTACTAGCCAAATTCCAAAAATTTGTTAATTAATTAATTTTGTTGTAATCAGTATTAGACATTTTAGAAATATCACTGGCTGCAATTAAATTTAAAGTATGTGCACAACACAGCATATGCTGAGGTAAAAAAAACTGCCATTGTTAGCTAGGTTTGATTCCAAAGTTAATAAATTATTCAAACTAACTCTTTCTGAATCCAAATCTGAGCAGTCAGTCACTATTAAAATTTGAACTCTGAACTATTTTCATCAAAATTTCCCAAATCACTTGTACTTGCTTCATGAAATGGAAGAGAAGAGAATACTCTGAATACTTTACCAAAGTTAGAAGTTATAGTGACAATATGTGTTACTTTTGATAGATCATTTTGTTAAGTTTTTGTAATTTCTATTATAACCTGTTATATTTTGATGGTTGTAGCTTCCTTTTATGCATATACAACCAATGACATGCATATACAACCAATGACATATGATTGATGAAAATATGTCTCTTCGTCTATGAAGTGACAAGTCATTCCTACAAATAAATTATAATTAATTATAAAATAATCAATATTAATAGTGAGCATAAGAAGCAGTATATACCTATGTAACTTCGATTATTGGCACTCCATATATCAGCTGTTGCACAAATATAGTCATGTTTTGCTACTAAATTGGTTAGCATGTGATGGTACAGGTCTATAGGCTGACGCACAACACCACACAATAATAATAATCACACCAGTTTAAAAAGAAAAAGATGGTTATAATACTAATAATAATGCACTATATTAATAGTCACCGTACACGATTAAAGAGTTATGCCTCAACAGGCCGCCGTATCAGGCCTCGCACGGGTAGGGTACGAATAACTCGATAATTAATAATAAAAAAACAGGATAATAATAATAATAATAATAATAGTATTTAACCAGGTTTTTAAATAACAACAAAAAAACGTTTCGGACGTAATCGACGCATGTGACGAATATGCGTGTTCGGCGTACGCGGGAAAACAGAACGGGCTAGAGGTGGTGCATATCGCCCGTCGCCGTGACCGTTCAGGGTTCCCCACCTGTCACATGGAAAACCGGTGTCACGTTGACGGTGCGCACCGCGGTCTAGTGAATGATGAGAAGCCGACGCGGCTGTTGTGATAACGATCGCCGCGTGGACCGCGTCAAGCATTAAAACGTATAGTTCGTATTTTAAATCTAATTGTTTTGATAACTGTTTTCTGTTTGGAACTATATCATCATTTGACCCAGTAAGTCCTACAATTATACTTTTGAAACTTTTTTTCACAAGTTCTTAATGGACGCATTTCATTCACAATATATTCAAACACTATATCCTTTACCTAGAAATAAAAAAAACAACAATTAACACACTAAAATAGTGTCATCTAACACTTAAATGGTTTACATATTGGCGGTATTATGTAAAAAGAGCATAATCTTCATAATGATGTTTTAGGAAATAAAACTATAAAAAAATCTATTTTTCAAACAGTGTAAAAATCAAAAATTATATTAGTTAATAATATAAGTACATAATATAAGTAGTAAATTTAAAAAGTCATGGGATTTTAGGTGTTGGAACTGTCAGATCTAACAGGCTATCAGGGTGTCAGTTTGAACTTGACAAAAACCTCAAAAAATCAGGAAGAGGATCTTACGACACAAAAATTGATGTTGTAAATGCAATTATTGCATGTAAATGGTATGACAACAAAAGTGTTCATTTAGTTTCAAACTACAGGGTGGGGCAGTGGGTTCTGACAAATTTTAATTGTAGTTTATTGGTCAAGTATTAAAAACAAAGTAATGAAACAAATTGTATTTTATTCAATATAAAGATTATTTTTAATTATTATAAACAAAAATCTTAATTTTTAAAAATAACATTACTTAAGTGGCCGCCTCCATTTTGTGTACAGTTGATTATCCGTTTTTTTATACTGTCCATAACTCTTTGTAGGATATGCACATCGATGGCTGTAATTTCTCGTCTAATGTTTTCTTTTAACTCTAGTAGTGTATGTGGCTTATTAGTGAATACTTTAGATTTCAAATAACCCCACAAAAAAAAATCAGGTGGAGTCAAATCAGGAGAACGTGGTGGCCAGGCAGTTATGTGGAAATGTTGAACAACTTTTTGCCAACTGAATTACAACGATTAGGACATGATAAAGATCTATGGTACCAACAAGATGGTGCTACCAGCTATACAGCTCGTATTTCATTGGCTGTTCTTAAACAAATGTTTCCGAATCGTATGATTTCGCAGAATGGTGATAGTGCCTGGCCACCACGTTCTCCTGATTTGACTCCACCTGATTTCTTTTTGTGGGGTTATTTGAAATCTAAAGTTTTCACTAATAAGCCACATACACTACTAGAGTTAAAAGAAAACATTAGACGAGAAATTACAGCCATTGATGTGCATATCTTACAAAGAGTTATGGACAGTATGAAAAAACAGATAACCGACTGTACGAAATGGAGGCGGCCACTAAGGTAATGTTATTTTTAAAAATTAAGATTTTTGTTTATAATAATTAAAAATAATCTTTATATTGAATAAAATACAATTTGTTTCATTTCTTTGTTTTTAATACTTGACCAATAAACTACAATTAAAATTCGTAAGAACCCACTGCCCCACCCTGTATATTGGAGCAGAACCAACTGATCAGGTTAATCGCTGGTCAGTTGCACATAAATCAAGAATACCAATTGAAAGACCAGCTATAGTCAGAGTACAACTCTTTTATGGGTGCTATTGATTTACATGATATGCTGGTTGAGATTTATCGAACAGATATTAAATGTAAACGATATTATATAAGAATTATATTCCATATAGTAGATATGTGTATAGTAAACAGCTGGTTAATGTATAAACGTCATTGTAAACACCTAAATATAAAGAAGTATGACTCTTTATTAACATTCAAGATGAATATTGCATTAGGTCTACTTAAGGCTGGAAAAGACAAAATTAAAACAAGAAAATCTCTTTCATTAACACCACCAAGTATGACCACTAAGAAATACAAAAGATTAAATGCTCCAGTTCCAGATGTAAGATTTGATGGCTATCAACATTGGCCTGAAGATATGAAAGATAAAAAAAGGTGCAAGTTATGTGTTCAACCATATTCCAGAACAAAATGTTCCAAGTGTGAAGTGGCTTTATGCTATAATGCTAGTCGAAATTGTTTCAAGAGTTACCATGAAAAATAATTAGTTACTATTAATTTATATTGTTATTTATTAATAATCATTATACATTTATTAAAAAGTGTTTAAAAATGTTTTTATTTTAATTTATGAATTCAAGTTACTATTTTTTTTTTTTTCAACACCTTAGTTACTAATTTGTTTTATATTAATAATATTAAGTTTTATTGTGATAAACACAAAATTTGTTAAAAATGTGAAGTTTTATAAGTTCCATACAAAAAAAAAACTATTTTTTATTAGATAAATAAGTATGTTTTATTAATTTTATAAGTGTTTTATTAGCATAAAAACAAAATGTTAACAATGTGATGTACCAAGAGCTAAAATTGTTTTTTTATATTTTCAATGAAATAAAATTATTTTTTTTTAAATTTTAAAATGAGTATCCATATATTCCCAATGATGCCATATGGCATCAGGTCTGTAAAACTTAGGGTTTTCAAAAAAAACAAAAAACAAAAATTTTTTTCGGCTATTTGAGCACTATACAGTAATGTTTAAAAAAAAAAATCATACAATTACAATGATTTCTAATAGTGGGCCTGAAAGGGTTAAGCATAACTTTAGATTAAAATTTAATAATATAAAATAAATTGTTTTTATTATTAAATACAGGTAATTTTAAATTTATATAATACCTAAATAATAATAAAATAATATTCCAATAAATGAATAAGTGAATATGAGATAATTTATTAAATTACTAAAAATAAATTTAATTTGCTTATATATTATACATGGAGGCATATAAATTATTATTAATTTGAGTTATTAGTTTGTTACATAGGTTATAAAAAATTATTACCTATTTTATAATGGATTTTATAATTAATCCAGTTTCTAGTATATTTTAAAATATATACCAAAAAACAATTGATAGGCAGGATACCAAACATTTTACAAATATTTTAGTAGTTTTATAAAATAAATTTACTGATGTCTAAAACACAGTATAAAATAATAACAATAATATAGAAAGTATCCCATTGTGGTGTGTGTTATTATATTATTTTAAATTTTAAAGTAGTCCATTTGTAAACTTAATTTTGTTGTTTCTATTCATCATTCAACTAGTATAATAAAAATTATATCAAAATAATAGATTCAAACTAAAATGTTTTAAACAAAATATATATTATATCTTTAAATTAATTAAAAAGACCAGTATAAATATTGATTTAATAATTATAATATGGCATAGAAAAATGTTATACAATTTATCTTTAAAAATACATTGAGTAAATAGTACAATTAGAAAATTAGTTAAGTAAAGATAACATAATACTACAAATTAGATAAAACTAAAAATTGTTTTTTGTTATCTGTATTCTGTGATATAGGGCCTGCTTAAGTATTAAACTACAGTAAAAATAACTAGAAATTGCTATTGGTTTGATACTGTTGATTATTTTAAGACAAATAAATTAGAAAAAATCTGAATTACCATGTCTTTACTAATTTTTTTTGGACGAACATCAACAATTTTGGTTTGAATAAACTTTTCTTACTTCTGGCTATTTCAACTTTTAGAATTAATAATGGATGTTGAAGCTATATAAAAGTAATTTCAGGAACATTATTAGTAATTATTTGTAATTGTTAATTATAGGTGGAAACTAGATACCTAAATCATAAATACAAAATGTTATTATACATTTTGTTCTTAATATTAAGATATTCCTTGACTCCTTGTAAATTGTGATATATTATTATTGTTACTAATAAGTAATTAACACAATGTTAAAATTTAAAAGAAATTAGTTGTTTAAAAAACTTACTTTAATATGGGTTGACAAGTTGCCACTCGGCTTGGTTGACGCACTGATGTTTATGACAGTTAACACAAGATGCTATTATTTTATCACTATTGATTGACACCAGTTTGTAAAATTCAACAAATGAACATTGAAATTCGGAATTTTGAGGTACATTTTCTGTCAGCGATGTTTGTGAAACGTCTGTACCAGTTATAGGATCATCAACGTTTTCGTCCGTTTGTAGACGAACTCTTTTAGTGTTCGGTAATGATTGAATTATGTAACGATCCATTGCAAAATAAAAAATATTTCACCGATAAAATTGACAGTCATAGACAAAATTATAAAAAATATCAAGAAAGGAACACTGAACAAGTTGAGGACGAGTGTGCGCTGCGTACGGTAGGAGTTTTTAGTAAATAAAGGATATCTCACACCAGTTACTTATTTTGTTGTACAATATTATACACACACACAAATTCGTATCATCGTGGTCTGGTAATGACAATTATTTATAGCTCATGATTAGTGATTACATGATCAATGGACATAATTTATAAAATTTATAAATATAGAATTTGTGGTAATCGATAGAGAACGATCAATTTGGGTCGGTATATTGCATATTAATAGATATTATAATATTGTTATTTTCTTATCGTATTGGCCGTATTATGAAATTATAAATAATTCCCATTCACCATGCATATATACATAATAAATATTCATAATCAATATTCATAATTAATAATAAATGCTATGTAAGATTATTTTAAAACCAAATTTTGCAAGTAATACAAATTAAATTTCTTATTTAGTTATTTATTTTATATTGAATATGAAAATATTGTAGAATAGTTATTAGTTACGGACTTAGTGAATTATCTAGATAGTTTATTTAGATACCTACAAATATTATCTAGATGAAATTTAGATGTCAATTTTATTTTTTAGCTAGATAATATAATGATATTAAATTTTTATCTTGACAAATTTAATTATGACACAACACTGCGTATTTGGTGGTTACTCTGTAAATATGTATTTATTCTACGTCATATCTATCTTATCGCTCGACGTATTTTAGTAGTAGAAAGCCATTGTTGATAACCTTACAAATTTGATTATTTGAAAATAAACAAAATTTGGACAAATAATATAAGATAACGAAAAAATAAAGTGCGCCAAAACAGTCTAGAATAATGCAGCGATGTCACAGAGTAACCAGAAGGCTCACTTATTTAGAATTACACGGGTTCTTATGGGGGATAGATTTGCAACACCTGTTGGGATATCAGTATAGCCTGTACATAGATAATAACCAATTGTACAACCACAGAATATTATGTGGTCCCGTATTACAACTTATTGATACAATAAATATTGTACATCATTTTAATGTATAATAATAATTAATAATGTTTAAGTTAAACTAAAAAAAAGTTTTACTTTAACTTTTAACGCTTTAAGCAATAAAACATTTTAACTATTTATAGTCACATAAATATAATTTATTTTGTCATGGTAAAACGTTAATTACACATTTTTATAAATACATTAATACATAAAACTAAAACTACAATATCTTAAAGAAAAATTATTTTTATTCATTTATTCATTTTTACGAAATTTTGTGTTGACTTAATATTATTGTGATTCATTTAAATTTTGACTATTTGTAATATTATATTTATGAATATTGATAATGTATTTGTATATTTTGTAATATTGTCGTTTAAACATTAAACTATTCATTTAAAATTAATGTATTTAGATTATCAAAGTGTGTCGGGGACCGAACGTCCTATGGCTAATAATTTTCCCGGACAAAACGTCCTATCTTAAAAATTGCCGGGTACAAAACGTCTGTGGACTGATTTTTTGTCGGGGACGAAACGATGGGCGCGAAACGTCCGCGATTCGTTTATCTATAATGATAACATTAAAAATGTGTAGATTCAGTTTCAGCAGCAAAAGAGAATTTTTAATTATTTTCAAATCCTGGCCACACTGATATCCCAAACATTTTGCACTAATATTCGAGTTCTCATCATAGAGTTATTACTCTATGGTTCTCATTAAGTGAGCCTTCTGGTTATTCTGTGGCGATGTTCGCGTTTTATCATGTTCTAATCAAATTCTAATTGTATTGTGATATCACATGTACCGTGGCTGCACCGCACTGCCACCGAATTGCCTTGGTGACCATCGGACCTGACACCAAATCTGACAACGTCGCACGAAAAAAACAGGTATAAACGTTCGCACTTGTAATGCGGGAAAAGGTCCGTTCACAATCGTACCCATGCGCTATACCTAAACGTATACGCATCGCCTACAAGGTAAAACACAATACATTTTAAATTATGCGTTTACGTCTGTACGTACCGTCAACACTAGAATGATATATCGATCCCATCGGCGGTAGTTGTGGGCCACATAGCGGGCTACGAAGCCACGTCCTTGCGCAGAAGACAGTGACGTATTTGAGAGAGGAGGCGATTTGGACAATCCCCCCTCTCAATAATTTTTTGAACAGTAAATAATTCATATAACTAGTGGGCATTTCATTAAAAAATAAAAATATTCCGAAAAAAATTGTATCAGCGATAATAAACGGGTAAATATTTAAGTACATATATTTTCTACTTTCAAAAAAATAAATATAGATTTTATTTTGTAAAAATGTTTTTTTTTTTTTCCATATAAGTTTAATTCATTACTTTACATAGGCGCATAGACACAATATAAAATTCATTATGTCCATGTAAGTTTGTGGAAGTACTTGGGTAAACTCTTTAAATCCCCCCCTCCCAGAGATGAACTCTCAAATACGTCCCTGCGGAAGATGTCCACCTGGGTCGCTTCTAAACGTTAATCAAGGAGACATGCGCATTCACTTATCAATTAACTTGGATTTTTTATCAATCATATTAATATGATATTCTTATCAATAAACGCCTAATTAGAATATTAATATTATTATTACATAATAATTCATAATCATAGAGAATTATTAATTAATTATTTCATTTTTAACGTTGCTTTTATTGTTTTATTACTATCGTGTTTGAGTGCACGTATTGTCATTCAAATAATTTAACAATTCAATAAAAACTAATCGATGAACAGCTGTAAAAAACAAATTTATCATTAGATTCAAATTTAAAAATATTATACGAGCAAGAAGGTAATGCTACTATTTCATTAAATAAAAATAGTGAACCAGCAAACAAAAATGTAGTAAAGCAGTTTTCATTAACCACAATATGACCGATACGTTTTTTTTTATCTCTCAAGCGATCCTTCTGCTTTAATCTATTCTGTGGTAATTTAAAGATCGAAAAAAAAAATTAAAACTATAAAGGTGTATATTTGTGTTGCCTATTTAGTGAAAAAAAATGTAACCACAAACTATACAATAATATTACCTCATCTGTACAATACTATTACAACCGCAAGCGGCAAGAGTCCAAATATCTTATTATTCTGTAAATTATAATTATTCATAAATGTATTAAAACACAACTAGCAAAAATCTTAAAACTCAATTTGCCCCATTTGACGAGTGATGAAATGACTCACGATAAAATAACGTATGAGATAACAAATGTATCAAAGATAGTGGCGTTACAGGTGGAATATATTGTACAATTTACAGTATTGTACAATGATTTTTTCTTACTTTTCGTTCCTTCCATGGATTATGCCACGTGTTCAATATATTTACATATTGCATCATGCATAAAGTAGTTGGGCCGTTTATGATTGACCGATTATTAATAAATCTAGTAAGTGAACTAACAGAAGACTTAAATAACTAACAAACAATGTTTTACACGTAATCACAATTAGTTAGTGTTTTGTGTCGGTGTTGTAACTAGAGATTGGCGAAATGGGCAGTTGCCAAGAGGGCGCGCAGTTGAATTCAAATTAAATACATTTTTTTTTATATAAAATAAGCGCCAAAATAAAATTCGCCAAGAGCAATTACGATACTGTTAAGTTAAAAAATATTTGTCAATAATAAATAATGTAAAAACCAAACTGTATTTCCCAACAATAATTACCACGTGTATAACGTCACGAAAATTATCTAACGATTTACAATAATATAAAATTATGCACATAGAATATCTTACCTTACAGTAATGATGGAGACTTAAGCGCAAAATTTTTGGTTGGATTACGAGACTGATACAACGGTGACAGCACAAGTGTTCAGAATGTACAAATCAAGGAGATGGCGGCGGCGGCAGTGGTAACATGCGTGTGTTGCGGTCAACAGGATTGGAGTTAGTGGTGTGGACGGGGTAGAGAAGCGTATGATGCGAATCATTTGTAAAATGACCATCCATTAGTCTGGTATTTATCACCCACTCCTGCATTCCTGGTAGCACTGAACACGTAGTCCCAGACTAAGGGTTACCAAACTGTATAACTGACTACAGCCCTCGGACGTATTTGAAATATTTAAAATGCCGTTTTCACAAAAAAACTGATTATTCCGTGTAATTTTAAAATCGACTCTCAACTCTCAAATTGGTCTGATAACTTATTATCTGTTTATCGGGTTATTTAAAATACACAAATGTTATACGTTTTTATACAATTTATTCAGTATTAAACAAATTTTCGTGGAGGTTCAGGAATAATTCTTCACTCAATAACGAAAAAAAAATTAAATTTTGAAACGGTTTGGATTTAAAATATGTACATCATAAATATTTAAACGTAGTATGTATAATACAAAATGTATTATTTGTCAATTATGATCGAATCACAAAAACATTTATTTTTCATCTAAGGAGAAAAAAATAAATAGACATTGCTATTGGCATAAATATTATGTTTACAATTAAATGTCCTCACCCCCCATAAAAAAAAATTAAAATTTAATGTATGCCACTGAATATATACCTATATACCTATGTATGTATGTATACATATAATTGTATTAATTATAATAATAAAAATTTACTTCACCTTGTAATATTGATATACAACTTTTTTGTATTTTATTCATATAGATGAGTAAAACAATGAAATTACATAATGTCGTAATATATTTGAAATAAAATACAATTTTTGACAAGATTAATACAATATATATATATATTGTTGTAAGGCGGTAGAATATGATACAATCATTAGTCATTTCTGTAGAAAAATTATAATATATAATTCTTGTGCGGTGTCAAGTTTCCGCGTAGTCCAACAGACAAAATTGCAATAATTAAAAATGCAAAAAAGAAATTATATAATAATGAAAAACACCAAAAAATTACAATGAAAATGAAAAACGAGCTGTTTAAAACCGACAGACATCGGTGGTAGTGCGATGGAACTTTCACGACCGTGGCCAACTCGTCACGGGCGGATAGCGTTTGGCAAATGGAATTTGAACTTAAACGCTTGTTGAACGCCGTTGACGCATCGTTTCGAGTGACCGCGGGGGAGGACTTTTGGTGCACGCGTCTAGCCCACATTGCGTCTACGACATCATCAACCCGAAGCAATTCGAGCAGTTGGTGCACAGCAACCGGGTCAACCGTGATTCGAGAGGCGGCGCCGGTCTGTCCGTTGACGCACCGAAGATGTGGGGCGCCCACCCGTAACTCAGTGACGCGTCGTAGAAATAGCGTTCGCCGTCGGCGGTCATGTCGCTATCGGAACCGTCGTCTTGTAATGGCACACCGCCGCGTACCGCCAACGGCGGCCGTCCGCGATGCGCGTCGCTCGGCACAAAGCGATGAACGAAATCGGTCGACAACGGGCTCGAGCCGTGTACGTTGTCGCCGGAGAAAATGGTCGTCGGTGATCCGAAGCCCTCGTGATGGGCACCGTTAGGCCGCTGGCCATCGCAGTCGTACGGACGAATCTTCACCTCGCTCCGACCGGCGCTCAAGTCCAACGGTGCCACCGTCGCGCCGCCGAATCCCACCGGGTCCTCGTCGTCGCTCAGGTACAACGGTGCCGCCGTCCCTCGGCCACCCGCGACCCCGTACGGGTATGGGCGGAAAACGGAGTTTGCGTTCGTACCAGTGTCGCCGTAACGGTTACGGCCGTTGGCCACAGCTCCGGTGGGAAGTAGTAGCGCGACGTCTGCGTGCGACTCGAGCGACGGTGATGGTGTTGTCGACCAACCGGCGGACGGACGGTCGGCGACCACGGCCGGTGTTGCTGGTGCGAAGGCGGACGTGGCCGTGTGGTACGGCAGCGAACGCAGTTGGAGCCGTGGACGGATCGGCCGTCGCAACACCGAAGCACGTGGCCGCAGCTGATGTTGATCGGCCGCCGTGTTCGGCGTTCGCGTCGCTGGACCGTCTACCGGCAGCTCGGCCGATAGACGACCACTCAACCGCAGCCGATGACGGCACTGTTCCGATCGAAGAAGCAACAGCCTTTTCTCGGGTTGATAAGTGTTTCGCATTTCGACTTCGATAACGGCTATGTAGCGCAATGTTCAATCGGAAATCGACTAAAATAGAAACAAAAGAAAAAAATGAATAATTATTCTCGGTTGCAGTCGTATAATCGAAACACTGTCAAAATATGTGTTAGCAGTACTGCGTGCTTCATACGTATTTGTTACGAAATTTGCGTAATATCGAACATACGCAGACGTTGAACTGGATGCATAATTAATCGGTCGGTCATCATAATACGATCTGTGTGTATACAAGAAGGCGCAATCTTCAGGACACCGAAACCTATGTTTATGCAGGACAGTTGCTTTGTAAATTTCATTGCCGTTCCCCTTTTTTAGGCAAATTTTTGTTGATTTTACTACGGGTTTTCGGGAAAAATGTGTGTTCGGATTGAATATTGTTATTGTTTTTTCCGACATCTTTAATCCCGCGTTCACGAGCACTTGTTTAAATGACCAGGTTGTTTTAGTTTTACTCATAACTACTATGTTTGTTGAACTATAATTGAAAGTACTCTAGAACTTCTTAGATTATATATTTTCAAATAGTATTGACGCGGTACGCGACGCGTGGTAAAAAGGCACACTAGTAGGTGAATAGAGATGACACACAACGATAATATAATAATAATCCAAAATATACGTGTGGAACACAAATGGGTATATTTTGTAAAAATAAGTGAACACCGGCATTTGTGAACAAAATAACAAAAAAACAATCGGTTTTTTTAGTGTTCAAACGGAACGTCGTCGCGATCGTCATAAACGTTACACGTTGTTGAAAAAAAACAGACCAGTTCAAACGTCGAACCGTCGTCGCGACCGCTAGTGATGACGCAGCGTACCGTGGTCTGGTGGTTAATGAGAGGCATAAGAATGCGATCGATGACAGACGTTTCAGTAACGACTGCCGCACGGGTCTGCGTCATTATTTTATGATTTCTGTATTCTTAGTCGTTTTAGTGAAATGCAAATAATACGATAAGATATCTGTTCGACAGTACCACGTGTTATAAAATTGTTTATTTTTTAAATCGTGAAATTGTAAAGGTGTGTTTATTATATACAAGGCCATGGTGAAGTTAAGGTGGGTCTGGAGCAACTTAAAGCATAGGGCCTATAAATATTGAGTAAATATTATTTTTAAAAGAAACACTTTTCAGTAGTTTCAAAACAGTATGTATAAAATAATGACTTCACTGATTTGGCAAAGCCCGGCTCCTATGGTTCAACAATTACTATATTGTATACATACTTAATATCAGTACACCACAAGACACAAAAAATAATAGAAAATAAAATATGCGTTTACGACTTTTCGAGTTTGAGCATACATGTAGATTATATAAAATGTATTAAAATAATGAAATACTTGCCGAACGTATATCGCAACTCATAAATTGATTATTAACCATGTATACGCTACGGACTGCACACGTCTGTGCAACTAACAATGTCTGCTCGACAAGCATTTCGTTCGTGAATAATAAAATAACCCAGAACCAGTCATGATTTCAATTCCGGATCCACGTTAGTTTTTCTTTAATTAATCAATTATAATATGATAGTAATTAAATATTGGTAAAATATCATAAAATCGGCCTTGCGACGCAGGGTTTTCATAATCTATCATCAATGTTGAGCATAGATAAAAAAAATGTTATCTAGATAATGATAGAGATAGTATACTAAAAAAATATTATAGATAAAGATAAAAATAAGTTAAAATAAAATTATCTTTTTAAAAGATAGAAGATAATCATAATTCATCTAAATAAAAAAACAGATAATGTTTTAAAAAAAGAACTGATTTTATATTGCAACTTCCATAAAATTTAAAAAATATTAAACGGATAATCTGGTTATTTATCATCACGTATAAAACATTTTATAAAATAAATAAATATTGTTCATTGGTTAGATATTAATTATGAATTATAATTTATAATACCTACCTTTATTAATTACTATTATTGCTTATTATTTTTAACAGTCTATTATTTCCATTCATTTTTTTCACACAAATAAGAATTAGGTACGCACAATAAACAATTTTATAAAAATTTCAAAAATTTTCTACCAGGCAATATTTTTTTATGGACGTTTTACGAAAAAAAGATACGGACATTTTATGATTTTCAATGTTTATAAATAGCACAAAAATACCCAAAACCGTTTGAAATTTTTTTTATCAATAAAAAATAGCTATTTTAATATTTGGTGACAATTTCAAGTCCCTACGACTAATAATTTTTTAATTATAATGAAAAATTAAAATTGAAATTTTCGAATCGAAAATTCTTACATTTTTTTTTTAATTTGTCGTCACTTTTTCAAAAATTATTGGAAAAACTGTTGGGAAATTTATAAAATGACCTCCTTAAAGTATTAACTAGACAAAATTTTCTACCAAAAACCACTCCACAAATTGTTGATCGGATCATTTTTACTAGCTAAAATCATGATGATATACACAAGAAAATAAAAAAAACTCACATCGTGGTAGAACTAATACATTCCTCGTTTCAATCAGAATCTAAAATATCTTTGTTAAATAAACAGTAGATAACTAAAGATTTCATCTAAGATAGATTAATAGATAATGTTTTTATTTATATCTAGATAAGGCTCACAATGTCTATCATACGTAAAATATATTATGATACTCACCTAACAATATTGTTACACAAATCTTCGGGCGAATTAAATTCGATGTCGGTAAAGGGACTGCAGCGTAAACGATAATAAAATATATTTAGTAATGCGTACTTCACCTATCTTAGAAATGAGACGCACTACAATGTTACTTGTTAGTCACGATTTAACTGTGCAGGAGGCGCTGTCTACTACACAAGATTTTCGGCAGATTATACTATTTTCAAAAACAAACAATACCTGTAATACGGGTGAGTTAACCTCATTGGTCGATTGAATTTCATAGGTTCGGTGCAGTACGACTGAAATTCGGTTACAATGAAACGTGCTCGTCTTGTGATTATAATATGTATCATCAGAAATCAAAGCGTTTTAAATAGGTATTTACAACAAGTACGATTAATTAATTTAATATTAATAATATAATATTATAATAATATATAACATAATATAATATACCTAATATAATATAATATAATATAATATAATATGATATAATATAATAATATATAATATATAATATTATAATATTATTAATAAAATAATTTAATAATTAATTAATACGAATACAAATTATGCTTTACATTTTACAATGAAAAAGTTTATATGAAATATAAATTTTTTTTTTATTTCATATAAACTTTTTCACGAAATTCAATGTTTTAGCTTATGTTTTATTAAAATTAGTCGTACAGCGAAGTTTTACGGGGTATAGAAAATGTATGAACTCGATAGGATCGTCAGTTATTATCATAGGAATCCTCAAAATATTAACTACATCACCTTCAATGGCTGCACACGAATATCATACCGAAATACGAAAATCGATAAATAGGTACACGAATTGCGTCTCGAATTTTGAAAACCACTTCATTCATGACGTTTGGCTTAATCTAAACGACTACACGACAATATGAAACTCTTCTCGATTTTATAAATAAGGTATCGTTCAAGTTTTCAAATAAAGATAGTTCGTCTATCTCTTATCTTCTCATCTCTTTATCAGTTATTAAGATTATTATATAACTATTAATTCGACTCTAATGTGTTGAATATATAATAACAAAGTAATAACTCGGAATTTGAAATTAACATTGATATAATGTCGTACTGTGTAAGAAAACGCAATGATATTTGGTCCTATTTTACTCAAACTAGTGAATAGTTAAAACAGTGTTTCCCAACCTTTATGCTGAAGTGGCCCATAAATGTCTTTCGTGTTGGGTAAATCTTATAAGAGCAAAAAAAATCTTGTTTGATTTAATATAATAACATTACTAATAATTTTATTATAAGGAATTGTATTATATACTTTAAAATAATACTACAGTCTTTGCCTGAAGAGAACTTGCCGCGTGAAGGCGAAAACTAGTTGGCTCTGCGCATCCCCACCAAAATCTTGACAGGTCATGTACGTCATAGACCTACCGCTCGGCGTCGCGACGTGTCGTTCGGAATCGTAGGTCATCGGTGAACTTTCATCGCGTGGAGGGGGTCCAGAAGGTCGACTTACATTATTCTATATGCGCAGACGCGGCATGTTCTCTCATGGAACAGACTGTACAAAAACTGAATTCTGTTAAATGTATAATTATATTTTAATAACTAAGATATTTTTCATGTCATGATTTTAAGAATAGCACGATCAAAAATATTTTGCGACTCATAGGTTGGGAAAGGCTAAGTTAAGATGTAAATAAGTTTATTTCAGTGGCGGATCCACGGGGGAGGGGGGGGTTAACCTCACCTCAAAATCACGAAATATATATATTAAAAATCAATAATTTTATGAATTATACATTCGATAAATTTAATTTTTAAATGTGCACTACTGCAATAAAAAGTAAAAACCCTTGATCAGTTACTGACTGCAATGTTATAAAAAATATTCCAAGGGCCAAAGAAAACATTTTTCAAAACCCCCCCTAAAAAAATCCTGGATCCGCCACTGATTTATTTAATTAAACTATATAACAACTAGGTAGGCATATAAAAAATTATAATAATAGTCATAATTTAGCGATAAATTGCTAAATTTATATTAAACAATTTTTCTTAAATCTGCTTTATCGAATTTATCTTAAATTAAAAAGGGTAAACGTAAAGACTGATGACGGCTATTACTATAATATTATTTTTATTGTTATAAAAGTGTTGATTATTGTTATAATTTATAATATGCCTACAAAGTTGTAAAAGTTTAATATTATTTTTCTTAGTTTTTAGTATATCCTAATTACTTAGTTCCTAGATGTATAGTAAATATCCCATAGTATTAACATAAATTCTAAATTAGTTAAAAATGCGTTTAAAAAATTTAAATAAAAAACATTTTTAAACAATATTGACGTTGTTTCAAATAAATTATTTAAAATTGTTTTAAAAATGTTTGTTTAAACACTTAGTTTTAAGTATAATAACTCTGCGCAGGACAACTAAATACTGCTTACATCTCTACCTATAGTGTGCCCAGTAAGAGAAAGTGCCGGTTCTGCGCATGTAAAATGACAATCGATCCGTAGCCGAGATCTCATTTACCCCTATTAGCTATCGAATCGTATAAAAAATAACCGATAGATAGTAGAACAACGGTCGGTAAACAACCTATTGATTATTATACAAAACTTAAATTACCAATAAAATATAATAAGCGCGGCATAATTTAATCTGCAAATAATAAATAAAAAACGTAACTATATCTTATCGGGAAAAGTTTGTTGTTAACGAATGTTAAAATATATTTAAACAGCGAGACAAATAATATTGTGAGTGACTACGTTAAACACATAGATTCTTACTTAAAAAAATATATTTATATATATTATATATATTATTATAATAATCTTGCATTATTGCACTACAATTTTACTAATATTTTTACCCCTTTTCTTTAAATTTACAATTTTACACAAACACATATTACTTATAATTTTTGTTCTAAATACTCAAATTAAATCCAACGGTTAAACAATTTACTTACATTTTTACATAAGTTTACACTAATTTAAAGAATTTCATACTATGAATAATAATATGAAAAAGAAAATAATTTTTGGAGAGTAATGAAAATCGCTTCCTTGTGGTGTCCTCTGGGTAATTCTGAATGGTTCTCAAATATCATAAGAATATTTTTATTCCGGCGGTGTTTACACCTAAATCATTTTTACCTGTAAATACATTATAAATAAATATAAAGATGTATTATACTCTTATGTATACATCGTTAGAATAATGTGCAATTAATGTAAAGGAAAAACATATAATGGACAATAATTTAATTTCTTAAGATTTAATTACATTTATAGATAGGTATACGCAAGATATTTATACACGGGAAAACTGTAAATATTTCACCCAAAACAAAACAATTGATAAACAAATGATTTTCAACGATGTATTGATATTGTTATAGAATTTCTTTATAAACTATATTCATTGTATCTTTTTTGTTGTTTGGTAGTATTTGTATACTTAACTTTTCAAAGGATCTAACCCTGAACATGGCAACATAAAGTTGACCATGGCTAAATACAGGTTGTGGTAAATACAATCCTACTTTATCCAATGTTTGACCCTGCGCTTTGTTTATTGTCATAGCAAAAGCTATTCTTATCGGAAATTGACGTCTGGTGAATGAAAAGGGAAGAGTAGAATCTGACGGGGTCAAATCAATTCTAGGCAATAAAATACGCTGACCAGTTCCTTGACCAGTTATAGATTCCAAGTCTAAAGAATGATCGTACATATTTCGTATAATAAATCGTGTGCCATTCATTAGCTATGTAACAATACGGAAAACTTTATGCTTCTAATATCTATTTAAATAATTAATTTTTTGGAATTTTCTCTTTTAATGGCTCATCTACACACCGAGTACTTTCGTTTAAAAAAAAAATCGTGAAAATCGGCCCGGTAGAACTTCAAATATAACTGTCACAAGAAATCGCCTCACGTTTTAATAATATATAAAGATTATGTCAATAACAAATTATTATTTTTATTGTTTACAGTGGGGAAATCTGTGGCTGGGAATGCATAAGAATGAATTAATTTTGGTCGTGCTGCAGCACGTCCTCACGTTCGACAATGTAAAATGTCGAATTTTAACAACGATAATGGAGACCAGTTCGATGTTCTGAACGCGGTACACGCACGCCATCAAGCGAACCAATGACTATGCGTTTGAGCACAGCTGCCTTGTAATTTGAATTTTTTTGCTCATAAAACAGTAACAATTATAAACTAATTTATTACGATGATTTAATGTCCACCAAGGGCAGATACAAGGGGGGGCAATAGATGTGTTCCTATTTAATTAATTGAGTTAGCTTGTTCAACGGGGCTTACTACAAGTGAATGAACATTTTTCGTGAACAATTTAAAAAAATATTATTTTATTCCATTACGACAAATGTGGGAGGGAATGTCGTTGACAAACATCATAGACATTATACAACGGACGAAATGCGTGACATAGTGAAATCGAACACGCCGACGAATACGGTAGAAATCATTTCGTTTACAGGCATTGAAAAATAATATTTGTGTACCGAAATGAGAAGGTTATTTTGTTATTAGACCCGAATCCGAGTAGGATGTAAGGATTATAGCGGAGTGTGATCACCGGGGGAGGGTGCTAGCCTTCCATTGTCCGAGCCGAGAATTCCTACTGGAACGGCGGTGTGAGGGGACTACGGTACTGCGTGCAAATATTGAAATACTTGTATACTTGTAATTAACACGCTTCCTATAAATTATAATCGGTGAGCCACACACGTGTAACCGATACGATTGTAAAATTGTTATGTTATTAAACGTGTGTCGCATACGTCGTTTGATTGAAATACATCGTTAATGAATAGGATTAGTATTTTTTTCCTCCTATAGGCAATGATTCCACACACTGTGCACCATGAAGCTCTAGGGTGACTCTGAGGACAAACACAAATTAATATCGAATCAAATATTATATTTATAATATTGAAACATTTGAATAAATTGTAAATATTGTTTGATACTAGCAGAGATATGCACATTTATTACCTTTCATCAAACCAAATACTGATAAATGAAAAAAAATAGACAATCTAACTGTTCACGTTAAAACTTATGAATTACTATACTGTATACCTCATTTTTTTTTCTTCAAAAATAGTTTAATATTTTTCACTATACAATAATAATTTATTTATTTAACAAAAATCAAATAATTGTATACAAGGACAATGTTAATATGAAATTATAAGATTGCAACTCCTCTTCAAGCATTGCATGTGATTGAGGGGGGGATTAAGGTTTGATTTCAGTAATATATTAAGTCATATAAGTTGTTGTCAAACAAATTTTCAAAATTTTTTAGTACAAAATTTGAATCAGAGTACTTATAGAGAACTGATGTTTTTATTGGACAAAATAATATTGGTATCATCTGCATAACTTACAATTTATCTAATATATAATATATATATTTATATATTAACTTACGAGTATGAACTATTTAATCATTTTTAATTTTAATTTTACTTTTTATTATTTTATTATTTAAATTGAGTATACAGATAAATAACACTAAAAATAGGTATCAATTAGCATGGGCGTTATCACGGGAGGGGGAGGGATATGGGGTTTAGATCCCCCAAGGTTCTTTATTTTCTTACATAAAGTAATACACGTTTTATCTACTTTTGTTATGTTTTCAATATTGACTAGTTATTATTTTTATTTTTATTTAAGGTTAAAAATCTGAAATCATTTTATTAAATTTTATTATTTTTAAAACAATTAGTATCTAACAGTTATTGGTATATAAAAAAGAGATGGGTATAATAACTATGACTCTAAAATCTACACTATAAACCGATAAGTTTTCGGTACTAAATGATCGGTTAGAATCATATCACACTAAATCGTTTAGCTCGAAGTACATTTAGAAAGTTAGATTCGAGTTTGGTTCGACACATTAAGGTTTGGTTCGACATACTTTATAAAAGTTTGGTTCGAATTCGGTTCGACGTACTATTGAAAAGTTCGGTTCGAGTTTGGTTCGAGACTATATTTTTGAGTTCACCCACCTCTAATAAACATGAATCCCTATTTCCCTTGATCACGGCATCACGCGTGAATGGATCACGCATCAATCTTGAAAATCCATGTTTTTCACATGGCCAGTTATATGCTGCCTGTTCCCGTGTCGGAATACCAACAAAGCTATTTTTATACACGCAAGAAAAAAAACTAAGAATGTTGTATATCATAAAGCATTAGAATAATAATAATAATTTTTTTAATTATACCAATTCGAATTCAATGTTCATAATAATTATTATAATTAATTATTAAGACAAGAAAACGTCTATATATATATATATATATATATATAATAATGTATACGAAGAAAAATTAAAATTTTGGTTTTTGTATATAAGACGCGAGCCGCATACGACTATGACGAGTGCCAAATGCGGCTCACGAGCCTTAAATTGACCACCCTTGTTATAGACGATGGCGCGGCAATCGAGTGCGTGCGGGTACGTTTGAACTGCAATCTTTGTACACGCGTTTTGGACAATCAGCAGCGTCGTCCGTAACAAATTTTACTTCTATTTTCTACTACGATTAGACATAAGTAGGACCATTTTTCATCAGTGAAAAACGGGTGCGTAGGATTTATTCATAAAATAACTGCATAAATTAGTTATTTATAAATTATATAATAATATACTTGTATAGGTACTATGTTTGAAATACTTCGACAAATAAAATATTAAGATTAAAAGTAATAATACCTGTAAAGCGTATTATTTAATAATACTTAATTTGTTAAACCTTCGACTGAGGGTGTTATATTTAAAGTCGCACCTCCACCACCAAAACTCACGAACCTCCACTGCTATATATTGTTATATAATTGAAACGTTGCTTTCATCCGTCTAACGTATTATAATTACTATGGTACACAGTATATTTTACGTTTAAATGGTATTTTTATTTTTATATTTTTAATTAATTGTCGTGCGTTAATATTTTATTATAGGGAAAAATTTATTAATATAGTGGTTGTTTACATTAATATTGATCGGTTTGTGATGATTGCTGAACGTAACGGACGAATGTTTCATCAAACAATCATAGTTTTAATTAGACTCCTGCATAAAGGAATTTCACTTTGATAACCCGCCATGTTGATTATCCTAGGCTGGGAAAGTTAATTATTTTTTCCAACTCGTAAAATCGAATTAATATAGAAAAATGTTAATCATATTTAAAGTTATTTTTCTTTTTAATTATAGTTGATGTTGTTTTGGTGGTTTTAAATTAAAGTTTTCTTTTAAATTTTAAATTTAAATCATTTATGATATTTTTTCAGTATTTTATTAATACAATTATTAGTATGATACCAGTAAGATTATTTGTATAAAGGACATGGATAAAACAAATAATATTTATTATATTATAACATCACGATTATGAATTTTAATTAAAAAATTACAAATAGGTACAAAAAAATAGTGGTTACTACCAACTAAAACCTATTTAAAGAATAAAACATGTGTAGATCAATATTCATTATAGTAACATTGATTTTATGTCTTTTTTCTTATTAAAAACTATTTATAACTATTTAAGATACCATCAAAACGAAAAAAGTGTTTAACTTAAATTATAACAAAGAATAATAAACATGGATAAAATTATAAATTTAAATTATCAAATTTTTATAATTTTATTTTACTTTAAAAAAACTACTATACAAAGTATAGAAAATATGAATCATAACTATATGCAAACAAAAAGTAATAAAAATAGATAAAAGAATAAAAATTATAATATAAGTTCGTACTTTCGTATGTTTTCGTGTGTTCCGGTCTAAAAACTTGGAATAAATTAACGTAAGCTATATAATCTAAAATACTGATGTTTAACACTTAGATAATAATTATGTAATTAATTAATATTATTTGATTTTGGCATAACACTAATGGCTACAAATACTGAAGTACAAACATTTAACCATTTTTATGTTTAATAGAATTTATAACTTTAACATTTTTTAATAAAAAAAAAAAAAACTTATTTAAAACATGTAATAAAAAATGATTGATTATTGAAATTAATAATATATAACAACTGTTAATATATTATTATGTATAATTAAAACAGTTTAACAACAATATATAGGTATTCTAAAAGTTATGAAGTACAATAAGTGGTACGTTGGAGTGTATTTTATAGCTGTTATGTAGATTATAGTGTGGACATAGTAAGCAGGTGAAACAATAGTTGGTTGTGTCAGTTGGGGTGGCGGATGAGTACCACAACTGCGTAAGTAAATTAGTTGTTACACAGAGCGCTGTACGCTTCTTTCCTCGTATGCAATATAATCTTACTGGTTAACACTTTTTTTGTATAATGGTACAATATAATAACATTTAGGTATTTATTTTGTTTGAGAAACCATTGTAAGTATGGAGTTTTAAAATATATCTTGCTTCGATTAAATTCTTCAGAGTTTTTTTTTTTTAAATTTCAAGAAATTTGAGTTTTTTCAATGTACTGATGCAAGAACTAAGGTTTCTATTTCGGATTCTTGGCGGGATTACATTTTTTTTTAATTTTTTTTCTAATAATCTTTATTTCCGAAGTGGAATAATCATGATCTGTATTGATATTAGCTGTAGATTCAATCGGATTCATTATTTTACTCTCCATGCTGATACTGCTAGCTAAGGATGTTGGCATAATAGTTTCGGTATTCTTCATATTAATTTTAGTGTAGTTATAATTATTTTGTAGATTATTATGATTTTCCAATTGAAACTTGGAACAATCATCAGTACTGAAAAATGGAGTCGTTTTATTAATAGGATTTTTGTTTAAGTCATTGTAATAATTTAATTTTTTATTCTGAATTGAACCATATTCATGAAGGTTTTTGGTATAAGAATTCAACATTTCAAAGTTTTTGTCGGAAGTTGACAGTGGTTCTGGGTTATTTAACAATTGGAAATTATTGTTGCTACCTCCAGAATATATGCCATTGCTCTCGTCTCTATTCTCCAAAGGTCTAGTGGATATACCACTTTCTCCACTAACTAATGTGTTTATATTTAACGGACTATTGAGATTTAAATTGTTACCTGTTACAAAATTACTATTTTGACTTATATCGTAACGGTTGTAATATTCAAAGTTATAGTAGTTATTAAGTTGAAAATTATAATATGAATTCCAATCATCTGCAGAAATGACATGCGACGGTTGCCTCAACATTTCTGTTGAAATCTTGAATTTGGGTGTTGTGGGCTTGAGTTGGTTTGGAAATAGTGATTGCGGATTATATTGCTCTATGAGGGGTGTCTGAGTTTGTTGTATTAGTACTTGATTATCGTTATGATATTGCAGTGATTGTCCAATTGATTCAGTAGTTGCTGTAAAAACTGATTGGCCCATTGTTAGTGGCCTGATTTGATGTGATTGATTAAAATCGTAGTTAATAGAAGCACTTATACCTCGATTACTATTACTTTTTTCTTGTTGAACATAATTGTTGTATAACTTACCATTATTAGCTACAGTAGTAAAGGGCTGATGTTTTATTAATTTTCTCGTAGGTTCTGGCAAAAATTTAACAGAAGACAATAGTATTTTCTCATTGAAGTCTTGTTCACACTTGGATGTTGTGGGTTTCAAATGAGTTGGCAATGACGATTGCGGATTATGTTTTTCTGTGAGGGGGGATGGAGTCTGTAACGTTGCAGTGACATGTGACGGCTTCTTTGATATTTTTTTTGAAGTCTCTGGTAATGATTCAACAACAGACAATGGTCTTTTCTGAATTGAGACTTGTTGATACTTGGGTGTTGTGGGTTTGAGTTGAGTTGACAATAGCGATTGCGGATTATGTTGTTCTATGAGGGGAGATGGAGTCAGTAGCATTGCAGTGATATTTGATGGCTGCTTTAATACTTTTTTTGAGGTCTCTGGTAACGATTTAACAACAGACAATTGTCTTTTCTGAATGGAAACTTGCTGATACTTGGGCATTGTGGGTTTGAGTTGAGTTGGCAATAGCGATTGTGGATTATATTGTTCTATGAGGGGGGATGGAGTCTGTAGCATTGCAGTGATATGTGAAGGCTGCTTTAATATTTGTTCTGAGGTCTCTGGCAACGATTCAATCACAGACAATGATCCTTTCTGAATGGAGACTTCTTTACTTTTGGGCGTTGTGAGTTTGAGTTCAGATGGCAATAACGATTGTAAGTTTTGATGTTCTACGGGTGGTGCTGGAGTATCTGATCGTGTAGGTAATTCGGACGGCTTGCAAATGTTTGAAATAAAATTTTCCGAAAATTTTTCAGTTTCTTGGTACAACATATTTAACAAATAGTTTTCATTAGGCATTTTGAAATTATGCAAAGACCAATGCTTTTCAAAAAAATGATGATATTATCTAGAAAAAAAAAATATGAAAAAAATATAATATATTTCATATAAAATGTTATGGCATGTTTTACTAATAATAACAATAACTAATTAGGGTTGAACTGGATGAATATTTAGTTTAGTGTTTTTTGTTTAAAAATGTTTGTGTATGAAACAGTAGTTTTCAATTCATGTATGTGTGGCATATATTGAACCTTTTTTAACAATTCATTAAGAAATTTATTTTTGTGATAATAATTGCATTTTTATTTTAAAAGATTACAGTGTTCATTTCGAAAATCACTGGAATAGAATATTGAAATAATAACCACCAACAATAAAAAAATATCAATCGCTAAACGAAAGACACAGTCATTCATTAAAATGGCACATACAACAAGTAATAGCGCTGAACACGTATGATAAGTGGGATAAATACCCCAGAGAATTTTCGGGTGGTGGGTAACTTAATAAGTATCAGATATATTATTGTTATGATATTGTATGATAACCTATTCTATAATTTTATGTTATTATTAGATAGTAAATACTCATAGCTCAGAGGTATACAATACTAATTGTTTAATTAACGTTTTCTAGTGAGTGGGTAAATACCCGTAAGTAGAGTTTACTCCAGTTATATAAAAAACATTCGGTACCAATGGCAACAAGAACACCAATATTTTATAATACGTAAAAGCAATAATCCCGTAATTAAGTGTTAATCCATGGTTTCTTTTTACGTGTTTTCTGCATGTAGGTATATTAGACAATGAGTTTAACTTAATCCTTATTATACGAAATATATTTGTATAAAATTAAAAAAATTATAACCTTGTTACCTTGTGTAAATCATTTTTAATATTTAAATATTTAATACTAAATATGTAGATTTGTGGTTCTCAAAAAAGGTGACTCAGGGATTTAATAGATAAGATGTGAAAAAAAATTGCATGCATTTTTTCTAGACCAATTTTTTGTACAAATACAAATATTAAAATACTTAAATAATAAAAAGACAAATAATTTCTGTAAAATGTGTGTTATTTTATTTTACTTATTCAAGGGATTTGCAATAGTAATAGTTTTAATAATTTTTGAGAAGCTTGAATCAAAACAGCAAGACAGGTTAGAATATTTGAGGAGCCGATAGAGATACGGTTTATTACTAGTAATGAACAACTTTAAAATAAAACTTTTAATAATGTGGATTAGAGGTAGAACAAAAGTTAGACAAAAACTAGTCATAAATAAGCTTAAAGAACCAGAAGTAATAAAAACATACAATAAAACAACATCTAATATTTTAAATAACTAGCCAAATGTTTCAAACCAAAATGTAATAAATGAATAAAAAGAAGTAAAATAAGCTGACAGTAGAGCAGTGGTAATATTTCAAAAAAATACGAAAAGCAACAAGAACCTGTGGTCTAATGAACGATGGAAAGAATATCTTCGAAAACGAGATGAAACAAGAAAAAATATGATACAGAACCCAACGGCGGCGGCTATGCTTATGGGGCTCGAATTTAACCAAGATAAGACCAAGTATATGATCATAGACAGAAGATCTGAAAATATATTGGACTTAATACTAGGGAATTACACTATTCGGGCTGTAACCGACTTTAAATATTTAGGAACTAATATAAATAATAAAAATAACATGTATAACGAGATAAAGCTAAGAATTGCAACTGCTAACAAAGTTTACCCTAAAATTCACCCACTTCTCAAGCTATCTACCATCGATTCTATCCTACGGATGTGATACGTGGTCGGTTAAAAAGGGCAATGAAAAGAAAATTCTGACATTTGAAAACAAAATATTAAGACGTATCTATTGCCCTATCATAGAAAATGGGGATTACAAAAGTAGAACCAATAGTTAAATCTACCAAATATACTCAAAGTCCAATATCAAGTCATTTATAAGAAGTAAACGGTTGGAATGGGTGGGACATGCCTGGAGATTCATTGGTATTATAAAAGATGTAATGACAGGTATTATCAACAGGAAAAAACATAGGGGATGGCGAAAGTAAAGGTGGATAAATATTGTCAAAGCAGACCTTAAAAAATGTGCACCAGGATCAAAATTCGAAGAATATGTAGATAGAAATAGATGATATCAAATAGCAGAAGTAGCGAAGACCCTGAACAAGCTATAGAAGTTAAATAAAAATATAAAAATAATTATAACAGCTTAGGTATTATTGATATAAGTTAAACATAGTCACATAGGTATTTAAAACTTGTAAAATGTATTTAGTGGCTCCATTAATATATAACATACCACTAATTTGACTAATTTGGTATAATTCAATATTTAGTAAATTACTAATACTTAACATAACTCATTTATATGATAATCAAATGACACTGAAAAATGTTATAAACTTATATTTATTCATATAAAAAAAAGGATCTTTGGAGCTTAAAATATTGACTTTTTTCAATCTATAATATTTTTATTTTTTAACAATATAAGTGTCCAGGCATGCCATATGGCATCTTTTTTCTATGAATAAAATGTGAAGTTAAAATCAACAATGCATCGGATTATGATACCGTTAGAGGTAGTACAATACCACCACCTCTACCATACCCCGTCAATGTCAGATCGGTCTCGGTAGTTTGTCTTGTAGCACGTGTGTAGGGACTAGGAAGTGATCCTTCGTCCGCATATCCACGAGTGCCAATCTTGTATGATACATAACATTTTATATTTTATACGATATCATCACAACAATATATTTCTACCTTGAAAGAAAATTTATAGATAATAAGCCACTGTTACAACATTCATTTTTTTATTTTTATTTTTTTACTTAGCAAAAGCCGCGACAACGTGATACTAGATATAATATAAAGTTGATCAAAAAAAAAAAAAAAAAAAATGAATGATAAAAATTATTTGTTGTACAAATATTTCTGATCATGAATTTTTTTATTTTTTAAATGCAATATTTTGAAAATGAATTAATATTTTTAAATATTTATAATTATTTATAAAATATAAAATTAAGAGCATACAAAAAATGTCATATTTTTACAAATTATCCTAATTTTTAATGCTTTATATACCGCATGTATTTCTGTTTTTTTAACGAACACGTATGAACATATTTCATTGTTTTTTGCCCCATCAATTTCCAAGTTCTAAAATATTTATCAATTATAATATTTTTTCATATACCTATTTAATAATTCTTTTTTATGTTATACTGCTAGGATTCATTCAATAAAAAAGCTAAGCGGTAAAAACAGACAAAGAATATTACCGCAAAAATTGCGTAAAAAATAACTCCAAAAAAAGTTTAAAAATAAACTACTAGTTTCAGTTATATTCTGTCAACAATTCAATATGTACATTAATTTATAATATATGCAACCTGTTGGGCGAATCACAAACATTTTCAATAATTAAATTAATAAATAATTATATATCAATTATTAAAGTATATATACACACAAAATTATGGGTACCTTTCCTGAAGCTTCAACTAAAAATTAAAACATATGAATTTTACGAAGAAAAAATTTTAATAAATATTTCAAAAATTGAAAAAAAAAATCAGTGTTGGGATCACAATTACGGAAATAGAGATTGGAATCTGTACATTGTGAATGAAAATATTATTTATATTTATTATACTTACAATCAAGTATAGGACCATTCTATAAATAATAATAATAATATATAATCAATAAACCACGGTTTTAGAAAGCCCAATATTTCTAAAAACTGTGATACTAAGAATAATATTAATTAACAATATTGTTAATGAAAAGTTTTATAGTTGCAAATATATTTATAATAAATACCTACTATGATAGTTAAAAAATATGTATTCCTAAAAATGAGTTGAAAAAAATCAATTTTTCACTTACGTTAGAAGTTAAAAATAAAATTGTGTGTAAATAATGTACATAATACGTATAATTTTAATTATTAAATCATTAATGCCAATAAAATTTACCTTAATGTGAAGTTATTTTGAATATTGTTGAGCAAATGAATCACGAATCTTCTGAAGACAATAACCGACACTTGAAATCGTATTGATCACTGATCAAGTAGATAGCGACTGACCTCGGTGATCGTAGAATAACTATACGATTCTTATCGGTGATGATGTCCCATTCAAAAAAACGAGTGTACACACGATCCTAGCGGCAGTTTTTAGTACTAGTTTTAACGGACCTATCCAAACCCACGTTTTTCTATCTATAAAACTTATATTTTTTATTATTCAATTATCTGATAATAACAACTCAAATTATAATACGCGATTTACAAATATAATAATAAGGTTAAAGGTTAATAGTAATTACCACATAAAATAAACAAATACCTAAATAAAATAAACAAATACCTAAATAATCAAATCAACGATTAATTGCGATGAAACAAGATTCAAGATAACTTTTTGTCTTAACCAATGTTCACTTTAGACTAGTTTTACTAAGTAAAATAAAATACGTTTGCGTAATGTATACTAACTTCATTCAATTTTGTTACTCATAAAATTAACATAAATATATGATATCGAACACAATAATTAGTTCGTTTATTTTTTTTTTCAAATAAAACCGTCGAATATAATTATATTTCACTAAAACAAAAATATTTTTACTTAAAAATTAAAATAATTAAAGAAGATTGGTTAAAAGACATTTTTGTAAAATTAAAATTATTGAAATTATAAAACAGTACCATTACAAACAATCAAAAATCAGAAACATACTGTATATAGTTAACTTACTTGACTAAGAAGAAAAAAAAAATGTTATAATTCGTGTGATTTTTAAGGTTTTAAATATTTAAATTGTGATTAAAATGGTATCGAAAAATTGCATTCGAAATTCTACTAAATACAAGTTTATTAAATGCATTGACATTATTTAATACTGTGACTGGCAATAAAATGGGTGTGACAGAGTTCAGAGAAAATATAGTTCAAGCTTTACTAATGAAAGACAACATACCAATGATACCCAAACCAACTGAAGGAGAAATTCATAAAATTGTTAATTCTAATCGTGGTAGATGTTTCAATTGTTATTTTTAAATGGTCCAACAAGGTGGAAGGGAACACGCACAAAAAATTACACGCAAAATACAAACAAAGTGTCCAGGCTGTTCTAAACATCTCTGGATTGCTTTTTCAAATTGCATTCAACAAAAAAAATATAATTTATAATTATATATTATATAATAATAATAATATTTATAATATATTTACTTATTTGTTTTTTTGTTTTGTTTTTTATTTTTTTGATATTTTAACTGAAAAAGCTTAAAGAGTATAATATGAATACGAGTTGTATAAACTTTTTTAAAATATATTTATGTTTGATTTATTAATATTTTAACTAAAAAAGCTTAAAGTTTATACTGTAGTATAATATAAAAACGAGTTGTATAATACTTTTTTTTGATAATTAAATTTTTATTTTAAAAAACATTGAATTTAAGCGCTGTTTGCTGTATTAAGTTTGAAATTTTCTCCTCTTTCTATTCCATTAAACGAATTGAGCATCAGAAATGGTTCTCAGTGACGTAATCACGGAAAAAAGTGAGGACCAATATTGACCCTCAAACCCTGAGAGTCAAATGGTGTGAGTACCAGAATTGATACTCAAAGCCTGTAGCACGAAACGTGTTTAAAATATGTGGCACAGGAGACAAACCACGTAAGTACCAAATATGGTCCTCGTGGCAGTCAACTTGTTAAACATCAGTTGAAATAATATATGAAGTATTTTTATTAAATGATTTATCTTGAAGTGTCATTTGTCTAAAATGATCTCTGCATTATTTTATACAAAGATAACACTTGAAAGCTCAAAGACCATTGTGTTGATTAATGTATTGGTCTATTTCATTTCTGCCTTTACAATATTTTTTGCCCAGCGAACATATATATTGTACGAGTTCATACTTTTTCATGCGGTTGATATGTGTAGCCCAAATCTGAATTTTTTTAAAACAGCGGTGACAGTCTAACATTGAATCATTTGAATTATTCATATTTCCTTCGATTATCCCTAGAGGTAAATAAAATGATATGATAGTTGTAAGATTTCCTATAAGACTTATTTGATCTGTTTTGGATGTAGTAGTAAATTGAGATTGCAATGGAACCGGAGTTTGATTGGATTTTTCAGAATTCATGTTATAATTTATTAGAAGCTTTTCGGGACTCTTTACAAAGTTCGAATTATTTATTATTTTGTTTGGCTGATAATTCATATCCAAAATTAAATTACTTGATAAAATCTTATCAGTTTGGAGCAAAGGAATAATTGAATTCATCTTATTATGCATATCAATACTAACAGCTCACCGAGCGGACATACTGAATTTACAATACTTTTTCAGCAATGATGTAGTCAAAGAAGACTACATCAGAAATTGTATAAGATTCTGTAATTTTTGTAACTCTAGATTGAAATTATCAAAACTAACTTCATTATTTTCATGTAATATTGACATGATATTGACAGTGATTATTCACTGTTGCTATTGTTTTAATTATAATAGAAATGGTAATTATTATAATTCAATAAATGTTTATACATTTCTATCTGAAACTAAAAATAATTTTAATCGACAGTACTAACTGAAAGAACACTATTTTTCATAAGATTTTTTTCAATCAAGTATCAATGTAAAAACTTAAACTATCCTGAAAGCTCGAAAATAATACAGTATTATTGGATGAACTAAAATGATTGCTGTCACTGACAGCATTTAGACCGATACCCTCTTATTCGTAGTTCGAGAATGTAATACACTTTCTTCGTTGTCAAATATACAAAAATATACAGATGATCCAAGGTCTGAATCAGTGTATATACTCTAATCATCAGAAGCTGTAATAATTGACGGTTGACTTAATACATTTTTTGACTTATCTGGTAATGATTCGATAATATTGAATAGCTTATCATACTGGGAAATTTATGGCAATTTGATTCTGGAGTATTTAGTTAATACGGTTTACTTATAAGAAATATTGATGAATTAAAATGCTGATGTTCCATATCTAGTAATTAAATCGGTAGAGATTCTTGTAGCTGTAAAGTAAATATATAATACCTACTTAAATTGTAAAGATCAAGTTGCAATGACTGTTTAAACAGGTTAACAGTCTCGTGAGCATTTTTTATTCGACTTTCATCCCATTTTTGTTCTTTTTGGTACAATAGATTTTCGAAAAAAATGCACATCCAACAATTTAATTTTGAGGAAGAAAGACAAACTTCATAATTGCAATGATGATTTCATCAGAAAAAAAATTAATATATAGATTAATGAATAAAGTTTTCAATAGTTACTGTTATTTAAAATATACTGTGAATACAAATGTACAGTGACACTCTTAAGGTGTGATTCCTATGCACGCGTCTAGAGACGCGTGGCCGATGCGGCGCGTTTTGAATTTTGGCCGTGCGATCTAATATTGATTCTTATGTACGCGTCAGAAGACGCGCGGCTAACATTTCGGGATAAAAATAATTAGGCACGTACACACAGTTACATCAAGTCCTCTGTTTGGTTATATTATATTAGATGACTTACTATATTATAATAAATATAATACTATAATATGTATACATGTACCTACACATTTAAGTTAATATGATATTAAGATAGAATATTTTATTTTAATCTATATGTTAATAATTCAACAAATTTAATAAATTAAGAATTAACGTTTTGAAATTTTGAACATTTTTGAAATTTCATTAATATATTGAATGGGTATATTAGTTACCACTTTTCTTATTAAGGTTATTTGATATAAGCTTCCATATATTGTCCCTTATTTGCTGATCACTGTAGTTGGCATTTTTAAGGTCATACAAATATGGATGTTCCCTTACATATTCAGCCAATTGTATGTCTTCTTCTACTGTGAATGATACTTTTGAAGACATTTTGTGTAACACAGAATTAACAAAATTTCGAGATTTAAAATTTGAAAATTAAAATATGAATAATAAATTACATATGAGCTTTTATTACTATTTATTATTAGTCGCGGGGCTCATGTGATTTGATTGCTCTCAGAGAGGTCGTCGCCGCGCGATGGCCGCAGTCATAGGAATCGGTTATATTTAAAAACAAATAAAGTAGTACCTACGAGGCCAAAATTAAATCGCGCTGACGCTCTAGACGCGTGTATAGGAATCACAACTTTAGATATTCTCATGAAAAGGACCGGCGCCAACAGCAATTTTTACCTTTCATATTTTCGCTCGGGGAGGAAGGAATAAAAATTGCCTAGCTTAACTATTATCTTGTAGTTTATGTAAACAAAAATAATAATAAAAACAGAATCAGTGAAACAACTTACGTATTTTATAGATACTGAAGTAGTATAAAATAAACAAAATATAAATTTTCAAAAATAAGATAATATTATACTAATCGTAAAAACTAAATAATTTGATAAAGTATAAAATTCATATTGTATTTACTTCATTTTTAATATTTAATATTTTTTTATTTTATATACTTTTAAATAAATTTAGAGTAATGTGTTAGTTCAGACATTTTTACTTAAAGTAATTTTTACCAGTTACAGTGAAATTAATTTTTACCTCAGGCAATTTTTATTCTCCAGAAAACATTTTTTAGAAAACGGTAAAATCAACAATTACGCCCATTTTTTAATCTTAGGCGATTTTTACTGATTTTAAACTTCCCCCTGGAAAAATTATTTTATAGTTAAAATCGCCTGTTATAGAACAGAACGTTTGTATGATTGTTTATATCTAATGTTTAATGTTAAATTAAAATAATTTTTTAATTACGGAAACAATTGATACCTAAATATTCGCAATAATGTTATAAAAAAAACTCTAAATTATTGAATATATTTTTAATAATTTTCATGAAAATTGTCCAACGTCAATTCGTTAGAGAATTTTAATAAATAAAACAAAGATCAATTTATATTTGGAACAAGCTAATTTTTTAAAATTACTGCTAAAACTTGGGAGAAATCGGTCCAAGTCTCTCATAATTGGACCACTGTAACTGACAAGTGGTAATCGTCCGTCCAATGTATTCTGATAGTTGTAAGGTATAAATGTTCACTTCAAATAGGTATCAGTAAGTTAATAATTATATAGGCAGCGCACGTTGTGTTACGTATGAAGTGTGTGTGTAAATGTTATTTCATTTCAAACATTGCACTTCAGTTTTAACTATAAATTAAAGAGACGTAGGTCATATGGTCAATGAAAAATACAATTTTCTAACCATACCATAACCAATATAACTGATACGGTTGACGGTTAAAATGATAAACTAAAAAATTAACGCAATCAAACGAACATAGAAATGTGTACGGACATCTAATACAATTCTTTAGCGAGTCAAGCGATTTCAAATGGTATACGGAATTTAAAAATTAAAAATGATCAATGGATTTATGAACTTCAGTTTTATAATTTTTATGGCATCGTGGCCGTACAACCACATTACGCGTTATTCCAAGTGTGAGTCATAGATGTATAAACATGGTGATTGGTCAGCAGTTGACGCTTGATAACGTGATGGTTTATGATATTATCATGTGCGCTGTTGATGCTGTCATTACTTTTAATAATAAATAACTAGTATGCTTATTTTACGAAGTCGACATTTTAATATAATTGAGTAGATGTTGCAGCGCAGCGTGTAATGGTCAAATGTAAAATGCGCGAGAAATGCATGACCTACATCCCAGGAATACATTGAAATTGCATCCTCAATGAAATAATTTTATGGTATTTTCAGTAATTGAAGTTGGTGCTGCCTGTCGGTGTGTTTGTGTTGAAGTTAAATCCAGACATGTAAGTATATTGGTTGTATTGTTATACACAAATTTCTTCCCTCTCAGTATGTTTTGAAGTCTAATGTTGTGTGATATGCGTGGCTGTTCTGATATTGAATAACTATTGTAATGTATTTAATTTGATTAACTAAAATTATTTTCATATATTTAAATGCTATGAGTAGATAGTTCATAATAATACTAAAAATTTTTTTTTTTTGTTTTTTTAGGTTTCACTTTTAGCAACTTTTTTAATCAATGTATAAACTTACTGTTAAATTAAAAATTAAATCAAATACTGTTGATTTAAAAGAACATCCATTTAATAAACGTTATCAGCCAACAATTCTACTATTTAATTTTCAATTTGTCATCACTTAGAGGTAACTATTATTTCAATTAAATAATCAATTATAATAAAGTGATATAATTACTTTCTTAAATAACTATTTAAAAATGAATATACAAATGTATATTTCAATCCTGTTGTCTATGAAATTAGTAATTCTTTTAAATATTTTGTTTAAGCATTGATTTTAAGTAAAATCAATGAAAATTAAGCATGCTGCTCTTGTACGTAGACTATCCTCATGTTTCTGCTTTAGTATGCATTCTGAAGTATATATAAACCGTGTAGTATATTAACTTATCAATAAATTAATATATATATATATATATATATATATATATATAAAATAAATTACCAAAGTCATCTACACGTCTTTTAGCATTTAACATGTCACTACTGCACTAATAACATGGTAATGTGTTTTTGACAGTGTCCAATAAGCCGAATTTTCTTAAAAATGCAGTGGCACTTTCTTCACTTTGTGAAATATAATCAACGACCGATAGGTAACTAACTTATTAAATATTTGTTTTGAATTAACATTTTATCTCTTTATCTTCGTTAAGCAACTTTATAGTGTGAAAATATCATAGACAATTAGCATTCTTACTTGTATATACTATACTATATGTAGGTATATTTAATTTTGTTTCTGCTCTAATATGCGGTCTGTTTATATATGTTTATAATTGTAGATTGCATGCATTTGTAGTTTGCCTACAAGAGCAGCACCAAATTAAATTTAGTCATACATTACGATAAAAATTAACTGTACCACTTATTTATTTTAATACTGGCACAGTTTTACTTTAAACTATATAATAATATAATCAAAATCGCTTTTATAAATTATTAAGTAATCTAAAATTGTATTTTTTTTTTTTTCTATTGATAACTAGAGGAAAGAAATGTTCAGAAATGATTGAGGCTTAGTACCTTTATAGATACTGCGTTTACAAAGACTATTCATTTTATGGTTGTTGGTAATTTGTGTAAATATTTTTTAAAAACTGCTTATTCTCTTTCCAATAATATTCCTACCAGGAATACAACTAAAACAATTTAATTGAATATAACACTAACTCAGAATTCTGAAGAAAAAAATTGAAAGAGAGCAACTATTTTATCATTACATTTTATAAATAGCAATGTACACGTGAGAGGTTACTTTATACTGTAATACCAAGTTGTAGAAAGGGTAACACATTTATATCTGGTAATATTTTATACTTAATTATTATATTTAAAATGTTTTAATATTCAAGTATAATAAGTATGTATCAACTTTACTTCTCACACGACGCATTCATTTCAACACATCAATTAGTTATTTGAGCACATTTACTGCATTGAGAATCTAGGTAAAATAATTGTAATGATGACTGACAATGGTATTATTATTCTGTATTTATAATTTTTAAGTTTTTATTTTTATATGTCTTTAAGTACAAATATTAAAAAAGGAGCATATTAAACTTTTGACATAGATAAGTATATTCCATATGATCACAAATAATTTATATAATTGCCTACATAAGAAAAAATAAATAAAATTGACCGATTCATATAATTTAATTGACAAAATTCATTGTAAATTATAAAAAAACATAATTTGTAAGGACTAGAAAAATATTAATCAAATAAAATAGTTAGTAGTTCATTTTTTAACTTATACTAATTATTTAATTAATAATTCTTAGATATAAGTACTATAGCATTAACATTTAAAAAAAAATTTATTGGGACAAATATTTGTTTTATTATTACAAGTTAGATTTTATTAGACATTGATGTCAATAAGTAGGGACCATTAGAGAAATATTTTAAACAACTAGGTAAAAATAAAAATATATATATATATATATATATATATATATATATTCAATTATATCAATTATAATAATATATAAAATGTAATCCATAGACAAGATTAATAAATTAGATAGCCAACTGAGATAAGAACTGATTATCTGCGATTTAAAAAAAGTCAATGGGTTTATCTCATTAATATTTATTTGCTTAATATAAACAATTTTAATTGTTGATGAGTGCATTGGCATTAAATTAAAATGTCAATTATGAATTGTGATCCAGAACTTTTTTAGTATAGGATGTTCAGTGTCGTATATTCAATTTTTTTGTGAGGGGCTTAAGATTTTTCTTAAAATAAATAATTTTAAAGTATTATAAAAATGACATATAAGGTATAAATATAATATATATTTTTCTACAAACATAATACAATCACATGATGTAAATTAATATTGTTATATTATTATAACAGGTATATACAAAATCAAAAGCAATGCATAACAGTATAATTTATTTTATGTTTTAATAATATAGTTTTTACTATTTAAATTTTTCAATAATTAAATTTTAATTGACAGTACATAATACAAATATTAAATATAAGTAGGTATAATACTTTTTCTATAGTAAAATATTACACTAGCACTGTATAACAGTAGTTATCTAGACAATAATGTTTAGTACCTGTGGCTCTGGTTTATTATTTGGGCTGTAATCATAGAATAAGTAATCACTAATTAGTGATATTTGTATCAAATGTTTCGAATGTATCCTGTTGATATACAATGTATACTCAATTAAGTTGCTGTTTCTGTTTAGAAATTATTGCGTTTTAAGCATATAGTCAACACATTTTTAACCAATAGAGGACCTGTAGATTAGGTTACTTGGAGATCCATAGGGAGGCTATAACTTTTTTATAAAAAAAAATTCCAAAAGTAATATTTTTCAAATAACAGTTTAGTAATATGAATATGAATATTTATAATTTATTTTTATGTTTTAGCAATGGTAATATTTTTTTAAAATTATTATTAAAATAATGTATGAAAACGAAAGCTACAAATTTTCATTGACGAAAAGAGGGATAGGAGCTGAGCTATAGGACCCATGTGTAAACTTTAAGGGATTCCAGATAAGGTTGAGTGGTTCTTAACGTGCAATAAATCGTATGCATTTAATAATAGAACATGTTAAATTATAAATATAAATTTAAGTATATCCAATAATTATTTTTTTAATATAGGAACAAAATCCCCTTATTAGACATCTGTGATTAGTTAGTGTAATTAACATTCCAGTATTCCACACAGGTTAGTCATTAACAAGTGCCTTTTATCTCTATAAAAATTAGTATTGTTAAAGAATTTATGGGAATTAGTTATTTTTATTTTAAATATTTCGAAATTTTGACGAAAAATTACATTTTATTGTTTACGTGGTATGCGTGCATTAAAATATATACCTACCTAGTATAAACGCCCATAAATGTGTACCCTTGAATTGAAATATGCATCAGTAAAAGAAAAAAAAACATATATTTATATACATACGAGTATATTAAAACGAGGTTGACAATATAATAGTATCATAAGATATATGACGAATGGAAACGCATAAAAAACCTATTTAAAAAATATAAAATTCTCTTCTATCTGGAATGTCTGAAATATTCTACATGCCAGAGGGCATTCTACCTAAGGTACAGGCCAAACTTTTGACTGCCGGAATTTCGGATGTATTTTTCAACAGTTATAAAACGAATATACAGATAGTCATAGGCGTATCTAATATTTTATTTTTGGGGGGCTAATATTTTTTTTTTTTTTGCTTTATATTTTAATTTTTATGTATCTATTATATAGAGGAAAGATAAATATTTAGGAGGGAAGACGTATATTTGGGAGGCTAAGACCCTTAGCCCCTCTCCTTTTATTTGAGCCAATACAGATACTAATATTGCCTATGCATGCGACAAAAGTAATAAAATCTCGAAAATATGTTGTATTTTTAATATTCAATAATATAATAGATACGTATACAGCGGGAATTATAATCACGTAATATGTTCCATAATTATTCAAGTAAAAATATATAACGCTTTTATCTTAATATATATATATTTAGGAATTAAAGATTTGTATCTAATCAGTTATGTTTCATTTATACGTGGACTACTGTTTGAACTTGTTAAATAATAATGTATTACGGTTTGTCCAAATTTTTATTTGATTATGGCTAAAATAAAAAATTAGTCGTAAATATTATGAATACGAAAAAAATATTTTAATTCGAAAGGGAAATAAACATAATATTTATATTTGTTTGTTGAATATAACAATTGGCTTAGTACTTAATTCCTTAAATAGTATAGTATATTTCTTTTAACAATTTTATGTCCAAAAAAATATGGAATCATATACAAATAAGTAAATAAAAACCGATTGTTTGAAAAAATAAGATACATTTTTTATTTTATTTTTCCATAGTTATCAACATTTGATCTTTGATTATTATTAGTATGATTGCAACTAGATATATTTTAATAATAACAATTTTATATTTGAAGTTAATAGTTTCACACGCACACATTTATAGATATCTTTTTGATTAGTTTGTTTTTGAAAAATCATATATTATTTTTCTCATATTTTGCATCCGTTGACTACTATTTATTGATTTTCATAGGAAACTGTATTAATTTAAAGTATCAAGTAGCAACACTTTTTTGCAACAGTACTACAAAAAAGGACCTACACAATTGTGTAGGCACGCATGACAAACACACAGAGAAGATCTATTCTGTAATTGAAATATCCGATGTGAAGACGAAAATCCAGTATAGGAGAAAACACAATACATCAATACATTATAGACCACCCGCACCTTAAGTCGTTTACATTAGAAAATTCCGAATCGAAATAATGACCACGTTTTCAATAACCAACACCGTCTCCCATTCCCATTTACCTATTAATTATTGTGATTCCCCATATCATGACATAGTAGCTGCTGACATCTGTGTAGCGATGACAGTTGTCGTTCTACCTTCGTACCGGTTCGACCGAAATACGCTTTCCGTGAGCCTTCAACGCGTGTGCCACACTCTGAACACTTGATGCACCATCATCCCATCACCCGGTCTAATTCGGAGAGGTAATTCTTTTTCGCGCATTATTTCACAACCAGTGTCATATTGTTATTGTTATTATTATTATTATTATTATTATTATTATTAATATTATTATTATTATTATTATTATTATTATTATTGTTGTTATTATTTCTATAATTATTATTATTACAGTATAACCTGCTTTTAAAAGAATCGCTCGGGACAAACTGATGATTTTTCCATTGTGAGGAAAATTAAAATAAATTAAGGTACGTACCTATACATAATTTTAAACCAAAAATAGGTTTACATATACATACTAAATATATCTTTATTTTAATATTCATATTTTTATCTTATAATTACATTAGCTATTACACTTATAATTAATAAAATATTTGTTTATTTTTGATGATTAAGGGTAATAGATTCTTGAGTTTCTTCTATTAATTATAATAACTTAGCATTTAAAACGACTAAAATCCGAGGTTCTTATTTAAAAACCTTGTATGACCGCATTGTTGAAAGTCTGTTTAAAAAGTTTTAACCGTATTATTGTTATTATTATTATTATTACTATAATTATTCTATTTATAGAATTTACATTATAGGTACGCTGGTCGGCGAAGGAAGTCTTGTACGAAGAATCTAATAGCCGGGACATCGACGATGGACAGATCACCGTATTTCAATCAGAATAACTGGAGCCAACATTATGCGGCCGACTTCAATTCAATCTTCACCGTTGGCCAGAGCAATCCATCTGAACAACACGGTCGGATTCAAAACACTAACGTTACGATGTTGCCCAATCGAGCTAACGAATCAATCGGTTTCGACGGTTTTACGCCGGATCCGGTAATCAATACGTTCAGTGAACTGCCGTCGCAGTCGACCGCGTTTTCGGGCCCCACAGAACGTGCCTCCGACTTCGGATCATCTAGCGACTCGGTCTCATCGTTTCTCATTGATTACTCAGTACTCGTATCGTCCGCAGAGGTGGAAACATTTGTAGACATGGTTTTCAACGAAAAAGATAATCCAGAACGACTATCGCGAAATACGTGTGATTATCCGCAACAAAATGATATTCACGCGAACACCAACATCCACAACAATAACAACAACTACAGTGGAACCAGCAGCAGCAATAATTACGAAAACCAGCAAACGATGAGGCCGAATAGCGTTTACATGCACGAGAACCGTACGTCGTATTGTAGCTTTGGAGATCCCGTGTCACAGTATTCGTCGCAGTTACAATCGGCTTTGCAACAGTCGCAAAACGTTTACGGTAGCGAACGAACGGCGTGGCAGACGAATCCACCGAGCGGGCAGGAGTACGGGGACCATCGCGCACCGGTCACCGATCTCGGGTCCGTTCGATCACAGTCAACCGCGATTACTACGACATTTCTCGATCCCGCAGAACCCTTGTTTTTGGAAAGTTCTACTGATGTCGCGAACGAGTTGCCCCTGGACGACCGTCAAGAGCGCATGCCGCCGTTTCTCGCGGAACAAATTATCGATATGCTGAGCGAACAAAGACCGTTGTTCTCAGGAAAATCTGTCGGCGTGATGAGCACACAGACGAACGGCTATCGCGGTCCGAAGTCGCCGTCGGAAGATCATTACGTCCCACCGCCGAACAACGCAAACACCAAATGCAACGATTACAGTACCGACGGCGCGCACTCGGCTTGGTATCGAAATGATTACGGTGATCTCGGCAGGACCGAGCGCCACCGACCGTCGTCGCATCTCCGAACCATGGCCAGAGACTTCGACCAGAGCTCTCAGCAATCACTACGCTTCGAAAGCGGTGCACAAATATCGACCACGCCCGTGGATAATAAGTATTCGTCGGTTGTCAGTGTTAACACGACTGTCGGCGGCAGATCGTCGTCGGACCGAAACAACAGATACTGCACTGGTTATGAAATTGTCGGAGTTTCGCCAGGCGAGTTGAACAAGACCGCCCACCCAACTGACGTAGAGTCTGCGTCATGTTCTGCCGCCGACGCCGGGCCGACTGAAAGTCTCGATTTTACCGAATGTTCGACGTCCGAGGCGGTCGTCAACGGGAACCTGCGGACTGCCGATGGCAACGCGAATGTGTCGCTGCCAGCACGATGTTATCTCGACCGCGCACCGAAGAACAACGA
Source organism: Sipha maydis (assembly GCA_034509805.1). NCBI lineage: Eukaryota > Metazoa > Arthropoda > Insecta > Hemiptera > Aphididae > Sipha > Sipha maydis. The sequence goes on along the minus strand of JASXSY010001629.1, from coordinate 31,478 downwards.
AACCTTGACATCGCCCGCCGTTACTACTGCTGCCATCAAAACAATCGGGAAAATTCCGACTTTGGAGTCGAACCGTGACAATAGCGGTTCCAAAAATATAATCGCGAACGAAACAACGGACCCTAATCAACCCATGGTGCAACTGCACCGCGGTGTTAAACGGCACCGGTGCCAGGACTGCGGACAGTGTTTTAGCTACCCTCACGAATGGAAGCTGCATAAAAAAACGCACATGGATGTCAAGCTCTATACGTGCTATAAATGTGGAGAATCGTTTGCTCAACTGTTTTTACTCGAATCCCACAGTTTTGTTAAACATTCTAAATAGTACAAACATATAATCGACCTTGACCCTACCACCTACAGTACCTATATTTTATAACTTACATTGTATGCATAGTATTCACATCAAGTATTAAAATCAATATTGGTGTAGCTTGAATGGCCGAGGAGAACAAGCTTTGTTTGCTGACAGAACGCTCTGCAAGAGTTACCAATGCCAGCATTTATCAGCCCGATTCATACTTAGTAACAAATTCAATAGAGTATCAACTTTTAACTCTATCAATGTTTCGAAAACATTTGCTTTACGTTCTACATTTTATTGTACTAAATCATATAACATTTATGTTTGTCGCAAACACCTTGATGTATATTTATTCTATTTATATTTAGTAATAACATGCTATTGTTGTTTTAAAGAAATAGGTAAGTTATAAAAATTGTATCTTATTTGCTCACTGAGTCGTATTGTTTTTTAATTCGATCAGTAAGCTAAATAAGGTTAACACCTACTATTAATTACTTAAATACTATGTAAAATGGGTATGATATTTATTATTATTAATGGTTTGTTATTATAGTTATTTAGTAGTATTTACTATCAATTTTAATTTCATACTTGTGTTTGTATAAATAAATACATCAGTTGTATAAAATTTTATAAAAATGTTGACAGTTTGATCACAGACTAAATATATTCTGAGGTTCAACTTATACATTTTATAGGCTATAATTGTTCTTTAAGTTAACTGAAGTATTGTTATTGTTTTGGTATAATCAAATAGTTTTCTATTAAGTATAGCTTTAAAATGTACAATGTTCGAAGGTGGATTGATCCATATTTTAATAATCCCACATACTTATAAATGGATTAATAATTAATTTTATCTTTAGATGTTTAATAAATAAACCCTTTGTCTAATTAAAATTATAATAATTTATTAGAAAATAGTAGGCATAACAAAACCATAAATTGGTAGGCAATATATGAAATATACTACAAATTATGAAGTTTAATATTTTCAAAAAAATAAACTCTATATAAGTACTGTTTTTAAATTTTACAAATTAATCATAATTTTTTATTATTTGTACTTGTTTAAAATGTGTAATACAGATAGTTTTTGTATTTTTATATGCTATGGTATTAAAAAAAATAAATTTGATCATCTTGTAGTATACATGTGTTTTTTCAATAATTATGAAAACAATATAAATATTATAATTAAATATAATAAATAATAAAAATACAAGTAGAAGAACCCATGAAGGCTTTGTATAAATAAATTAAAATTATTGGATTCGATTATTATTTTTTTATTGATAATCAAACAATTATATACATAGTTTTGGATGTATTTATTAATTTAGTATTATATAAAATATATAAGTTACATTTTAAGTTTAACAAAATTATTTATAGATTATATTTATAATAAAAAAATATTAAGTGTATAGTTATGTTATTGTGTATATTATGCTCTGTTTATTAAACCATTTTAAAATTAACATTTTTTTTTTCCAATTATATTAAGGTTTTAGAGCATTTGCAGAAAGGCCTCCCCAAATAAGTAGACTGTATTACAATAATTATATATATATGGACAATATATGGATGACGAGTTATTGACAATAATTTTATATTGTCTGTACCAAAAGAGAAGACACGGTTTCTGCGCATGTCAAATGACGGTTGACGCAACGCGTACCCAATTTTTCCCCTTCCATCTAGCTTTGTTTTACACAGTGAACTTTATGAAGTCTATTTCCGATCATTGCCGACGATGTATACACCGTAATTAAATGCGACACACAATTGTCGTGTACACGTGCACAGTTATATTTGTTTTGCATAATCACAAAAATAGCAGAGTACGAAACAAATACGTTTCATGCTTTCATAAAGCTAGTTTTGAAATTTTATTTTGCATATAAATGCATATTTTGAGTCCTTTTTGTTTTTAGGGCATATTTTACACTTTTATACGCTATTTTATACTTTTTGAGACATATTTAACTTGAATCGATTTTTTCCAAAGTGACATTTTCATTTCAAACATATAGTCAAAATGTTTGCATAAAAATTTATTTATTTTTAATTTTTTCTGTATAATATGGTTTTTGACTGTCTGCAAGCACACATTTTTCCTAGAAACGATAGTGATCTAACGTCGTTTCTTTACAAAATATTAAGAAAATGAAGTAAAATGTATTTTGTTTATTTGGCTATAGTGTATAATGTATTTAAATTATGTTATTGTTTTGACTTGTTTTAAACACTATTTATTTTATAAATTCTTTTAAATAAAAAGGCTAAAAAAAATTTTTAAGTGCATATTATGGAGTTTTTAAGTGCATAAGTGCTTGCATATTTAGAACTTTTTTAGAGCTACAAGTCCTCTGACTTAGTCATGACTTAAAAGTTTAATATTTAAATTTAAATACATAAAAAGCATATGCTTTTTTTGCTCAAGAGTGGTTTGTTACTTGTTTTTTTAATTAATGTAAGTACCAATAACTCTTAATATTTTTGTAATCTATTTTTATAACCTTTATAATAAAATTTTTGTCTTATTTTTAAAATTTTAAAATTTTAGTTTTTAAATTCATGGAGAGTGCTTACTACAATTAAAAAAAAGGTATTCACTATAAAGTAAAATTTAAGCATGGTTAAAATATAGAATACTAGAATTATGTATTATTATTATGTTTAATATTGCTGTTGTTCTTATTATTATAATGAATCATTATTTTTGTGTTAATGGTTGGTATTATAATATATTTAATAAGTTTGAAATATTTTCAATAATGATGTAAAAATATAAAATGACAATTACTTACATGGTAAGTAATCATATAATCTTCAACAACTTCAATCAATGATGAAACTAAAATATAAAATATTCAATGTAACTTACAAATTAAACAAAGTATGCTATATAAATAATAATTAAGTATGTAAAATACTTACAATTCATAAAAATATTGAGTACAGCCCTTATTTTAAAAGACAGATTTAAGGAATAATCTAATTCAAAAAAAAATGCAAGCTACATAATACATATTCTAGAATAAACTGTTGGATTGAACTCAAGTTAATGTTCTCGAATAGCTTCTAATAATTTTTGCATCATATCAAATAACCTAGGAATATTTTATAAAAATTGATTAGGGTTTCGTTATGTTGTTGATTTTACTTGTTTATAAAACAAAAACACTTTAGGACTCATACTTACCAACGCATCATTAATTGATGAAAGGGCTTTTTGTATTGTCTTTCTTTTTTACAGATTTATATTAACACTGGAAGACCATTTTATTTTCAAAACTAATTGATAAAAAATTTAAAAATTAATATTTTTAGTAAGTATGAAAGTACTAAATAAGTATAAAATATAGAGTAGAATAAAAAGCATAAGTTATATATAAGTATATGGTGTATAAAGTACAGTAATAAGTATTTAACATTTAATCTTTAAATTTAGAAGGAGATGTAGGACAAGGGTAGCCGACCCCAAATAGTTGGGAGGAAGGCGAGGCAAAAGAAGAAGTAGAAGAATCTTTAAATTTATTCTTAAATATTATTGTGTCAACATTTCAAAATAACTGTTTTGCTTAATCTATGGTATAAGATTTGTTCCACGATCATACTAGTAGAAGCACTATCTTTCTAACCAATTACAGTCCTCAGATTTCTCTATCTCACTCTCTCTTTCTCTCTTTGCTTACCATGGTATACAATTGATTTTAAACCATGGTCATACTTGGTACTACTATTAAAGGTAAGATTATTTATCTAATTTGTGGTAAGATTATTTTAAATTGGTTGGTAGATGATTGGAGCAAAAATTGAGTTTTTTCTAGTGATGGGCATAGTCGAATGATTTCAATAATCGAAATATTAGTAATTGAGAGATATCTGGGGGCCTATTCTCAAATCAATCGAAAATGTTTTTCGATCACCGATCAGTCGAAAATAGCATTGGTTTCGATTTTCGCCAAAATGTATTTTCTCAAAGTGTTTTCGACTGATGATTCGATGTATAACTTGGACTGTCAAAACTCAGTCGAATCCTACATTTTCGACTGTGATTGTTATCATAACATCAAAATAACTATAACTTTTTATACTTACGTCTTTAATTCAACATACGGATAACTAGTTAAAAATGGTGGACGATGATTTAGATATGGTAATGAATTTTGGCATTAACAATTTAGAGTTGCAAATAAACCAAAATATTTTTGTGAACAACGAGAGAAAATGTATGGTGGGAGTAAAGTTTGGACCAAATTTTCCTTTTTGTAGCTTAGGGTGAGCTACCATAAAGTCAACCAGCGCATCTTTTTGTTCTAATAATGCAGATTTTCCTTTAGTTTTTTTATTTAATTTATCCATAATTCTTTAAAGGTGGTTCGTGGAGAATAGTAAGAACTTACACGATCACTTTGTAAATTTAAATGTTTAGCTGTTTATCATATTAGCATTAGCCCGTTACTTAACAACACCGTCAGTACTTGTAACATAAAAAAAATCATAACAAAATATAAGTCACATAATATTATCAGTCATCATCATCTATAAACAACTGTTATCAGCCGAATAAATTATTATCTGGAATAATTAGCATTTTAGTGATAATATAACTGCCAACCCATCCTAATTGAAAAATATATTTATCGTTTCAAAATAAAATATACTTTTTACAATATTTATAAATAACAATGTATTATATCCTAGACAAACATATTAACTCCGTTCAGAATCGTTATTCGTATACAATGATATCTATCATTGCATTCAAATTTAACAAATCCATTGTAATAATGACCTATTCTATAAACGAGGTGCACTCCACCCCCAACTGTACAGCAGAGCGAAGCCCATCCGGTTCTTTTTTTCTAATTTAGATTGTTGTTTTTTCTTAGTTCGTGAACACTAAAATAATATTGATGACCCTATAGTAATTGAAAATTCTTCAGTTTCTGATCCAGTGAATAGTTTTGTTATTATTAAGTTGTAAGAATATTAAATATATATTTATGAAGGTAAAATTAAAAATTATATTTACAACTTAGAATATTACAATGTCATGTGGTACAAAATAAAAATTATAGCTGTTACAAAAACACTTTATAAACATTTTTACTTTTTCATACATACTGTCATGTTTTAAATATTTTGATACACTTACCAGTGAACATCTGAAAATTGATAAAAGTATTATAAAAATTTCCTTTACAAAAGAATTACTGCATGTACAATGAACAATACTGCAAGTATAACAATAATAGTTGATTTATGTAATCTAAGGCTTGTATGTAGTTTTGATGGAAAAAAAATTATTTTTTTGTACTCAAAGCTTCCAAATTATGATAGGTGAATTCAATAGGCACAATTACTTTAACTGAACATATTTTTTCTAAAGTTGCTCAAATTATAAAAATTTTTTTTTTTTTTCTTAATTATTATCTTAATCAAAAAAATTATTATAAATTAAAACTTAGAAAAATATATTTATGACTTGGATTTTCAATGAATACAAAGCTGTATAGTCAATTAGTTTATTTTAATTGCTAAATTCAATAATAAATTAAAATTGAATATATTTACCTACACTAAAAAAATATTTAATTAAAAAATTATGTAAGTATTTATATGCATCACATTTACAGTTCATATGTAATACTATTATTTAGAATTTGATCTGATTCATGGTTACTAATTTATTAACAACCATAAACAGTGTTATAAACCGTGGTTATAATAAAAATATATAAACTGAAATAAGTTATTATGTCTTTTATTAGTTGAAGAATTGCTGCTAGATTTAAAAACAGCCTACATACATATGCTCTAAATTCTTCATTTTGCCTCTTTTTTTTAATGCATTTCTTTATTCAGTAATAATTTCAACATACATTCTTTTTTGTACCACTTCCTTGTTTCAATTGTTTAAAAAGAATGAAAACCATTGTTTTACATCGAAAATATGTTGTTTTCGTTATAATACTCACACATGAGGAAAATCACCGGTGTAAACATTAAAAGCAGTTCAATTGAGTTTACCGTGTGAATAGAGAAATTTCAGTGGCTATAACTATAAAATAGTTTTTCATATGCTCATTTTTTAACTTCATAGCGTTTCAAGGGCAGCAAGAGATTAATTCGGCCCATTCTTCAAATTCACCATTAAACTCAGCCCATAGTTTTACTATTTTTGCTATTGGGTATCAAAATTAAAGTAGTATTGACTAAGACACTTAGGGTGTACTTTTCCACAATCGTATAGTTAATAATATTATTTATAATATGATAAAATAAACAAACATTAATACATTAATAATAATATAAAGTATATATTTTAAAAATAATAATTAAAGTAATAACAATTGGTTGTAAATAAAACAATAAAACCTCTTATTAACATTCATACACTTTTTTCACAAACTTATAATACTAATCTACGCTCTACAGGTAACAATGGTAAGTTTAGAAAAACTCCTCTCACAACCACAACTCGTGACAGGGATAATAACAAACATTTTTAAACACAGAAAAAAATTATTGAAAATATTTGATCGATCACATTTGTTTAACCAGTCAAGCCACTTATAAACAGAAATTAATGATTTTTTAGAAATATGGAAATATTTATTCAATAGGTCAAATTCTGTGTTATAATTTTCTATTTTAATATCCAAATTCACAAGATTACCTATTATATTTATTATGTCTAATGTTTTTGCTTAAATCTTAAGTCTAGTCCATTAATTAATGTATCTAAAGTTGTATTGTAAACATTCACTCTCATTTCATCAAACTTAGTTTTAAAAATATACTGTGTTTGGGTAGCATTATCTATTTTTTTTAGATATTTTCCTATTTTTAATAGGAGGTATAATAATATTATGATTAATACAAACATTTTCTGTATTTTTAAAAATTAATTCAAATTCATCATATGAATTTCTCATTGAAATTAGTAAAGACATAAAGACTTAAGAGATTGAATATGTTTAACTGCAGATAAAAGATCTAACTTTGGAGATTGTAATGAAAAACTCACTTTTAAAACTAGTTGTAAAATAGGTTGCATCATATTCATACAAAAAATAAAATTGAATGATTTGATTTGACTTTTAAGTCCTAAGCCTTTCATTTTTACATCTGGCAGCAAACTCTTTTTTGTTATTTCGTCCAACGCTTTTAATAATGCTCTATAGTTATGTTTAATAGCATTTACTGCCTCTGAGCGACATGCCCACATTGTTGTTGAGCATGACTTTAACGTTTGAAGATTAGACCCATGTTCTTTAGCTATATTTTCAAAAATAGCATGCCCTGTGGGGCTGCTTTCAATAAAAGAGTATAAAAATTGAATAGATCCTAAAAAGTTAAATACTATTTGATTTTTGTAACTTGTATTCTTGTGATTGAATCAATTAATGACAAATTTAAGCAGTGTGCATAGCAATGCACATACAAAATGTTTGCATTCATCTCTTTGAATTTTCTTTGTACCCCACCTATATTACCAGACATTGTAGAAGCCCCATCAAAACACACAGCAATTATTGATGACCAACCTATACCAAATTTGGAATGTATAATATTACTTATTGCTGTGAATATAGATTCAGCATTAACAGAAACTAACCGTACTAAATCAAGAAAAGTTTCAACAGGTCTATTAATTTGATCATCAAAATATCGTTTAACGATTGAAAGTTGTTCATGATGACCAACATCACTAGTTTCATCGGCTAAGATTGAAACATATACATTTCGTAAATTTGCTTTTACTTTTTTAATAAGAACATTATGTATGGAACTAATTAGGTCGTTTTGGATTCTATTACTGGTATATTTTGCATTTCTTGGGCAATTTTTAAAGTGTTCATTCAAAACTATTTCATATTTAGCAAAAGTATTAACTATTTCTTTGAATAAACCCTTTTGATTACTTTTTTCTCCTTCATCATGACCTCTAAAAGGTCTTCCTCCTTTAACAAGACACAAAGTTATATCTATCAAACGATTCATAATTTTTCTATTGCGCAAACGCTCACTTTCACATTTGGAAATATATTCTTTTCTACTTATATCTATTTGTTGATCAATAGAAGTAGTATTTAAGTAATTAGCCATTGCTTGGGTACTAAAAATATGAGATTTAGTCATTTGATGTTTATTAAAACAATTAATACCTCTATACCAATTACAGAAACCAGTTTTAGAAAATGTATCATCTAATTGACTGCTGTTTAAATTATTATCCTTAAAGATCCTACATGGAAAACAAAATGCTAGATCTTTAGATGGACTATATTCTAACCATACATATTTTTCAAACCAGGATTTTTGAAACGATCTTTCTGATGCTCCTTGGATTGTTTTTGGATAAGATTCCATGTTTGGGCGGTATGGACCAGCTGATATTCGATCTCTGAGTTCAAGACGATTCACTGGAAGTTGGTTTATCGGATCATTATTATGTACAGGTACTAAAATACATAATCAGGTTATTATTGCATAATAGTTTATAATAATATAAATAATATAAAAAAAGGATAAATTATGTTATATGAAATAATTTAATGCCATTTTCGTTAACTTTATCAATTATATCTAAAAAAAATAATAAAATTCAGTAATTTCTAAATTTCTAAACAAAAAATAAAAATTGATCTAACTTTTTACATTTAAAAGTTAAGTATAGGAGGTACATAATACATACTACCTAACAATGTAAGTGTTGTTGTCACATTTTAGAAATTTAATTTAATAATTATTTGATCATGATTATTTTTTAATATTTACTTAATTAATAATTTGCTAATATTTATTATTTTAATAACTTACCAATACTACCATTGGATACACTTGAATCAATTTTATCTGCCATAATAAGATTTGTTACATTGAACATAGTTTTCAGTGATGTATCAACTAATGCATTGACTTCATCAGGTTCAACATTACATTTATCATCTAAAATTAAAAAATTATTTAAATATCGTAATGTAAGGAGATGGAACAAGTACATAATTAACATTTATTTTATCGACTATTTTTTAATATTTACTTAATTAATAATTTGTTAATATTTATTATTTTTATAACAACTTACCAATACTATCATTGGATACACTTGAATCAATTTTATCTGCCATAATAAGATTTTTTACATTGGACATAGTTTTCAGTGATATATCAACTAATGCATTGGCTTTATCAGGTTCAACATTACATTTATCATCTAAAATTGAAAAATTATTTAAATACCGTAATGTAAGGAGATGGAACAAGTACTTAATTAACATTTTATTAAATTTAACAATAATTTGATTAGGTATGAATTTAACTATTTAAGACCATTTTATAAAGCTTACCTACTTAAATAATAATTTGTTAATATTATATTCATAACTTACCAAACATATAATTTGATAAACTTGAATAGATTTTTTCGACTGTCACAAGATCTTTTATTTCGTTTAAAACTAAAACCATAAAAATATTTAATTATACTGTGATAGAGTTAAATACTTATAATAAAACTATTGACCTGTAATTTTAATAAGTCAGTGGATAAAACTTACCGATTCTATCAATGGATTGCCCAACAGCATTGGTGACAGATTTCAATGTACTTGGAGTATTTTTTGAAAACATGTCCGTTAACTTAAAACATTTATCGATCGCATTCAAAAGCAACAATCTTTTCTTTTCACGGGCTTTTTCAGCTCCGTCCTTTCGTTTACCGGATATGACATAACAGTAATGTTACAACTTACTATTATTATAATCTTATAATAATGTAGGTATTGAGCAATGAGCACGTCACATGTCGAAAAATATTAAGATGTACGAGTGCAACTCCAATAGTCCAATTACGTAATTGCTAATCGCTATTTAATATCGTCTATCATTAATATTGTGGTGGACCAGCATCGTCATGGCATATTAGTGTACGATATTACGATAACGTTAAAAACCCAGATTAATCATGGCTATTTCTTTTTATAGTAGACAGGTCTATTAGTTTTATACTGATAAATTCTATAATCATAAAATATTCATATCTATACTTGACCAAAAAAAAAAAAAAATTATTTGTGGAAATATAATTTTACCGAGGCCCATTATTTAATATTTGCCGGCCCCGGTAGCCCCAAATAAAGTCCAGGGGCAGCATATGCTGCCTCTGCTGCCCCCGTGCGCAGGCCTATGATTATAGTCAAACAGGAGAAATTATGTTATTATATGATAATTTTTTGTAATTAAATTTAAAAATGATATGAAAAGTTTACAAAAATAATATGTACTCATATAAATTAAAATAAATATATCAGGGCCTGTTCTACATTTTTATTCTGTGCACGCCTCTGCTCGTTTACTATCAGCATGGCCATTTACATTCTTTATACATTTTGGTCCTAAATAAAAGTTTTAATAATGTTTATTTTGATCACCTTATTTCATAAGTCTTTAAGTCTGAAATCATTTTTTTTTTAATTTTATTCAATTACACAGAAATAAATATATAAATAGTAATGTTGCGTACGTGAATACGCTAGATATTTTATATAATTGTTAAATGTTAGATAAGATACTTTTGATATAATAGCGGTCGTGACAAGCCAGTGTTGCCAGGTCTGGAGATTTATCCTCAATCTGGAGATTTTTGATATGTCTGGAAACTTTTTTGGGGAATTTATAAATCTGAGGATTTCTGGAGAATTCTGACTCCGTTTTACACATAGATAATTATTATAATAAATTATATATATATATTAATCTTATCATCTTATTTATCTCGATGACACAATTAAATACTATGCTACAACCATAGATAATGGTGATAATCTTTATTATCAATGGCTATTTGGCGAGGAGCACAAAAGTTTGACCGGCCGGCATCCAGTGTACATTCGGTCTGGTGTTCGGGCCTCCTTATTATATATATGCGGTCGATACACGTTGTCGTGACTGGGTAGACTGTAACGTCACCACTCGTTGTGTAATCAGTTGAGGCAAACAGAGTGCGCGTCAATGCGTATCGCGGGCGCTCTTATGTGCGTCGTCACAGCTGCTATAACTACGTCCTATAGTGATGATAGATAAAATATACGTGATATAATTCTTTCAGAATAAAAATTTTTGAATGGTCATTGTCTTCCGATTCTGTATATGAATATTGGCGCGAGAACCGAGCGAAGCGAGGTTCGAGTCTAAGAAATAAAGTGGGGATTTTAAAAATGAAATCGAAACTTTTTAGAAGACAGATCGAAAGTTTAAGAATTTCCACCTGGCAACACTGTGACAAGCGATCGGCCATTGTTCAGTCGCAAAAAACCGTACCTATGTAAGTACGCGTCGTAGCCGCTCGATAGGTAAATAAAAGTTAAATAATATTAATTAAATTTTATTATTTTATTAAATAAACCTTAGCTAACGTTAACAAATAATTATAATGTTTGTATAATTTTCAAAATAATACATAATGAAAAAACAATTAAAGTTTAATGAAAATGTTAAGTTAATAATTTTAAACAACAAAGAATTATTTATTTCTAAATTTTAGATTCTGAACGGAGTGAAGAATGCAAGGCTGGGCATTAACGAGTTAATAAGTTAAAAGTTAAGTTAAAAGTTAAGTTAATTTTAACTTATTAACTTAACTTACTAGTTTGCTGTTTTAATTAACTTAACTTTAACTTAACTCATTAGGATATCCGTTAACTTAAAATCAACTTGTATTATTTTTAAAATTCCCAATTAGGTTAATTTTGAATTTTCGTCGTTTTAATTAATTTAATTCGTAGAATATTAGAAAATATTATTAGAAAAAAAAGATTTAATGAAAAACAAAATAATAAATAATAGTATAATACAATGTGACATTTAGACATTGTCGCCTCTATGACCGTAATATAAGATTTATCAATAGCTATATGAGCCCACGAAGTCACGTTTAAATGTTTAATAGCGTAATAATAGCGGGCTTAATGGCTTATTATCATTATTATTAGCCATTAGGTCTCATTAGTTATTTCTTATTATTTAATATTTTATATATTTATTATATTTGTACGATTATCGATTATCATGAATTGTGACAATTTCTATTTATTTGTTTATTATATAAATTTATATTTAACATTTAATATGTTGTAATTGTACTACAGAAATACCTACCTACCTATAGTGGTGTAATATACATTTATACATTCTTAAGCCGCGTCCAGACCAAGAAACAAAACAAAAAACATTGTTGTCGACAAAATATAACAAAAAGTTACCGACAAAGTTACTGACAAAAATTAAAAACACACGCGTCCAGACCAAAGAAACATTAATTGTTGGAAACAAATGTATGACAGTCGACACTCGACATTTAATCTTTATCAAAATGTGGTTTGAGGACGACGTTGCGATCGCTGCTGCTGCTGCTGCTTGCGTAATTGGGTTTGGTCCCATAATACTGGCCTTTCATAGTATAAATCAATTAACTGACACACTTTTTCTCTAGATAACTCCATGGTAGGTATTTACTATTTACGAATAATAGAAAATGTGTACATATATTAAAATATTTAAAGTGATCAGTAGTGACTAAATCGACCAACTGAACTTACTGAACACAAAATAGTTCAATTTCAAAAAAATATCAAAATATTTCTGTGATAAATAATATTACAGGTTGCGACCGGTCTGGACATGCCGATACATTGTCGATGACAAAGTTTGTAAACATCCTTTGAAGTTTACCGCTACTCGGCCGATAACAAAAATTTGTCGACGACAGGGTCCGTGACAATGTCGTTGACAAAATTTTAAAAACATGATCTAAAGTTTGTCGACGACAATGTCGAAAACATGTGTTTCCGACAAATGTTTCTTTGGTCTGTACGCGGCTTTAGTTCATAGTTTTCATTCCTCAGTTCCTCACTAGTTTGATCAGTCGCTTACACTGCTGCAGTTTGTCAGTAATAAGTAATAACTAATACGTTTTCAGTGTTTTCACAATTATAAGGTTATATTAACTTATTAATTGAAGTTAAGTTAAGTTAACAATATTTGTTAACTTAATTTAAACTTAATTGATTTATTAAAAAAGTCTATTAACTTAACTTTTAACTTAATTGGAAAAAAAAATTAACTTAACTTAACTGAGTTAAAAAATTTCATTAACTTGCCCAGCCTTGGAAGAATGTATTGATTTTACAATGATGTGTGTGTTTTTTTTTTATTTTTGTGTCTGACGACACCTTTATTGGCAGTAAAAATGCTTCGATTTGCTTATGTAGCAACTTTTCTGAAAGGAAAGTGAATCTAGTTGGTACTTTGATAACACTAGGTTATCTATAAGCTACTCTTCAAAAATCTTTATTACAATACTTTTTACCCTACTTAGAGGAAAACATTTTATGACTGTTTGAAATTTAAATATTTACGAAATTGCATAAAATAACGATTTATTCTCGAACGATTTTAAATATTTGTTATAATTCAAAAAGTAAAAGTCACAGATTTTTGAAATTTCTACCAGCTGTTAAGATTGGCATTTCCTTCATGTCATATTTTTTTTCAAAATATTATATTGACTTTTAAGCCACTTATAAGCGTTTAGTTAGATTTTAGATGGAATTGAATATTTGTAGTCCTTATACATCAAATCCCAAATTCCAACTTTAAATGTGTATAAAAAATGATTGGTCATTCTACATGTTTTAAATTTTTTGGTGGAAGAAACTTTTTACCATGGTTAGAATGCTACAATTGTACAAGGATTTGTGTTAAAAAAAAAAAAGACCACCAATAATGATTATATTATAAAATCGGTAAAATATTGTAAAACTGTGCATGTACGCTTAAGATTTGTTCAGAGTATTTTCATTAATGAAATGATTGTCACTTTCAGTAGAATTATTCCTCTATTAACTTGTTCGAGGACCAAAGGGACAATGAACGAACTTCCCACCAGCAGTAGTCCAGTAAGGTATTGATAACCGAGGACTTAAAACTATGGAGTAACTTTCAACACCATAATCATACCGACTTTTTTTATTTTTATTGTAATTTACAACTTGATTAAATATTTGTTTGAAACTAAAAATTGAAATACTAAATAGTTCAAATCAAAATTAACGATATATTCATAAAAAAAAAATGCAAAAAAGGTCGATTCCGAAGATGGATTTGAACCCGCGATGGTTGCGCACAGCATTTGTGTCTTTTCCACTGCGCCATTGTTTACGGATCATGGGCCGAATAATATTTGGCTTATAAGCAAATTAATTTTTCGGCAAAATACGGTTCCAATAAAATATTTTCTGCTAAAATACGTTTCGGACACAATAATATTCGATCAAAATATGTTTCGTTGTAAATAAGCTTCTGATGAAATATTTTCGGCCAATATATTTTTCGGCTAAAATACGTTTCGGGTGAAATGTTTTTCCTCTATAATATTTTTCGAGTTTATACTATCGGATGAAATATTTTCGGCTAAATTATTTTCGGATTTTTTATAGCCCTCCAATCAAATGCTGTACAACCAGATTACCACACGCAAATGAATGCCCCTATATTTAAAAAATGGTTTATTGATATGCTTAACAATTTGGAAGAACCTTGCATTATTGTGATGGATAATGCATCTTACCATTCTGTCCTTTCTATAAGCTACCCAAAATCAAATGCAATAAAATCAAGTATCCAGCAGTGGCTTAGAGAAAAGGAGGTAGACTTTTATCCATTAGAAACAGTAAGTGAGTTACGTGAACGTGTAAAATCCCTAATACCCAAGGAAAAAATGTATGAACTCGATGAGATTGCACTTCAAATGGGCCATGAAGTTGTTCGTTTGCCACCATACCACTGCCAATATAACCCCATAGAGTTAATATGGGCCCAAGTAAAAGGTGAAGTAACTAAAAAAAATACAACTTTCAAAATTGACGATGTGGAAAAATTGTTAAACGAAGCCTTGGATAATGTAAGTGTTGATAATTGGAAGAAATGTACAGAACACTGCCATAAGCTTCAAGATGACGACATCATTAAAAAAGGATTAAGAGATGAAATTTTGGCTCCAATTAATCCTGACGATAGCAGTGATAGTGACAGTGATAACGAAGAATTAAATTTTTTTTTTTTAAATAACTCACTAAATTGTAAAATATTAAATTGTTTATAGTAATGTAGTGATATTAATCATATCATAATGTATACACGTCAGTAACCTTTTTTCACTCGAATTGCCTCTGAGGGAATTCGAGTATACCCAAACCGTCTACTCGAATTGCCTCCCATGTACTATCAATTATTTTATCGACTTCCGTAATGTTCAAAGACGTGTAGGTAGGTACTATAGATTATTTTATCGACTTCCGTAATGTTCAAAAATATTATTTTTATGACAAACAATATTTCCCAGACAGATTAATTTGTCGAATGCAAAAATCTTGTCGATAACCGGATAATCTTATGTTATTTTTGTTTTTAGCAATGTAATCAAAAATCGAAGTTCAATGCGCCTTGTGAGAAGTCTTCCTTTTTCTAACAAAAAAAAAGTTATCTAAATATGATCACTCTACAAGGCGTGAGAGTTTTTTCTGTAAACTGTGTTTTGAGTATAAATTCAGGCTTGTAATTTGTCTGTCTAAAGATGCCATTTACATGTACGCACCGTGCTTGCGTGAATTCCCCCGTAACCCGCGCCTTGTTACATACGGGTACCATCGCTGATAACGGTTAATCAAAGCGCACGCGATAAAATACATTATAATATTTATCTACATTCTACTGTATAAAAATAATGTAGGTATGTACATAGAACATAATTAATTGTTAATTTTTGTTTTTCTTTTGTGGCCAGTTTTATTGATGAATATAAAAACATCCGGCATTGTGGAACGTAAAAAGTGATATCGCGAAAAATAAGCACTTGAGAAATAAAGGCATTGAGGCCCTTGTACTAAAATGCCCTGAAAGAATTTCCGGAACTGACGATGCTTTTGTTAAAAAAAAAAATAATAATTTGAGGACAGCATACAGAAGTAACTGAATTACTGAACTGTAATTTGAGTGAATGGTTGATAGACAAATCTATTCGTGTGTGGAGTAGGTGATGTTTGACAACAAATCGACCGATCGGTTTAACGATAAGTTTGTTGATATATCGTTCCGTGTATGGGGCCCTAGAGTAATAAACCAACTCATTATCATTTCGATAAACCTTGTTCATTTTGTGTTTTGTTATTAAAACACCCACAACGCACAGTTCATACAGATAATAAGAAGTATTAATAAGAATTGTACAAATGGGTGATAAAACTATAAATAAATTTACGATAATAATTAACGATGTATTAATGATAGAGCGGAAGGTGGTAGAGTACACGTGACGAACCACACTCACACTAATATTAATTTACAACTAACACAAACACAACGGGCATACACATCAAGAATATAAATTGCCTGAATTTTGCCCCTTATTAAATAGGCACGAGCAGGCCCCTTAAAGATTAATTGACTATCGTATTCAATACCACTAGTTCAGTTTCGTTTGCTCAACCGTTACGTATATAAGCTAATAACGTTAAAACACATTTATTTCATACGTACATACACAATATTGAACATTTTATAAAAATGAATGTGGTTAGTGAAAAAAGAAAAACAATTTTAGTTATGGATTATTTAAAAAAAATCGAAATAGAGAAATCGATTCCTATGCAGAAAGATCACTACCTAAAATACGAGACCTTTTTAAAAAAAATTCACTGAAGGCAATTCGAGTAACCTTTTTTAAAAAAAATTCACGGGAGGCAATTCGAGGGTCAGATGGGAGGCAATTCGTGTGCGCCGGTTTTTTACACCAGTAAATAATTCTAAAAATTCTGTTAGTGAAGTTTATTAAATGTTGGATATCCCCTGAGAGATCACCCAAAATACGCCACTGCTCAACAAACTATACGGGTTTTACACTAAACTAGTGATACATTTAAGCAATAATGAGGCATGGTGTATAATATAATAGCAAAAAAGTCATTTAAAAAGTTAAATATGATCTTGTTAAAAGCTTAAGCCTGATCAAGAAAAATCCCTGATGCCTTTTAATTGCTATCAAATGCATCATAAATATATGTTGGTGCATTGTATAATGTATTTTCTGTACTAAATTTTGGTCTGAAACCGAACTGAATACTATCCAGAATATAGTAAACACAAGGTTGAAAAAAATTTACAAAGTTTTAGATCTTTAAATAAATATATTTATACATAGACAAATTAAGGATGTTATGTATCTTAAATAAATATGTAAAATTTATAACATAATCAATATGTTTTGCAACTTTTTAAAGTTATATAAAAAAATTAATAATACGTATTTATATACATTGATTAATATAAATGAATTACGTTATATAACTGGAATGTATAAATTAAATTTACAACAACTTATGCAATACGTTTAACAAAAGCAGTAACATTGAACACACACTCAAACACCATCTGGTCGTTCTCCTTTTCCCGTGGGACGTCGGACCGGTTCCCCTGTTGCCCACGATAGCCATCGGGATAGCGGTCTCTGATGCACACCGGCCTCGGTGATCGCACCACGTGGTTCACACCGAACGATTTACCGTATGCGTACGGCATATAGCGTACGTTACGTTTGGTGCGCACCGGACCGATGCCACCCCCGCTATCGCCGCTGCCACCCCTGCCGCAACCGTTTCTCCTGGAGTTACCGGAGACCATCCCCTCGGGCCAGATATCCACGCCGTGTGCGACTCTTACGTGTTTCGCGAGCGACTTCGCTTCACCCTCGAAACGGCCGCACACGCCGCACATGGCTTCCCTGGCGTCGGGATGTTCCGTTGCAACGTGGCGGTCGAAAGCGGACCGGTTGGGTGACAGACGGCCGCACAGCTCGCAGGTGTAAGGGATGCGCTCGTGGCCGGACGTGACATGATGCGACCGGTGCGCCGCGCTCGCGAACACCGTTGAAAAACGTCTTCCGCAATGAGCCACGTTGCACCTAAGACGAATGTCATCGCCATGCACCTCGCGTACGTGCCTCCAGAGCGTCACCTTGTTGCTGCTGTACGCCAGGCATCGTTTGCATTTCTCGATTGCTAACCGATCAGTGGATACCGCGTCCGACGTTCCATTCCCCTCTACAGCTGGATTAGTGCCCATCGGCGTCAAGACATTTCTCACGGTACGTTCCATCTGTAAAAAAAAAATACCCCTAGTTATAGTATTACGTATTTCGCAGTGAACCGTGGCGAAGAGTTGATTATCATGCAACGAGACACATAGTGGTATGGGGACTTGTAATATTCTAACTTTATAATGCCTACAGGTGGTTTTGAAATAAGTGATTTATGTAGAAGTAATCTACAAGTGTTGACCTATACATTGGACTTTATGGTGTACGAAAAATTATATATTTTTTTATAAATATGTATCCTAAGTGATAATTTCAACTTTTCTATCGTATCATCCATAGGTACATATATACTAGTCCAGGGTTACTTATACTTATGATTTATGAATATTATAAAGGTTTTTAAATGATAATCATCAAATTTATGCATTATTTTAGAAAAGTCTTGTATTTATACATTTTTAAATAGTAAATTTAATTTTGTATTTGTTTCATAATAATATTTTCAATAATTTATCAGAATAAAGGTTTTTACATTTATACAATTAATATAATTGATTTAAAGATATTTAAAATAAATTATTAGGTTGTTTTTACTTTTTCAATATTTTACTTTAATTAACATAAACATATTAAAAACAAAGTTTACATTTTTAACATTTATAATATATATATATATTTATATCAGGGATGGATTCGAAGCTTGACTAATAGGGTGGAGGGCATAATTTTGAGTATTATGCCTAAAAAATGAATTGATTACCACGTAACCCCCCAACCATATAATGCCTCTGGTATATATATATATATATAACCAAATTCAGTATCCTTAAAATTGGAAAATTATTTTGTCATACGACACCTTATATTGCATATCTAGAAGATTAATGACACGAAATAATAATTTTACAGAACAGGTAGTAATCAAAATAGCTAAAAATTACGATTTTCTTATTACGATAAATATTATATTACATTCATAAGTGTGAAACGACTTAACTACTTCTTGATCTTAATAATATAAAATTTTGAGTTCTGTCATTCTTCTTCTGGGTGTGCGATATATGATTCATAGGCGGATATTTGGTCTTCAGGCATTGACATAGGTCAAGAGGTTTATATGTTCGAGCACCTTTCATTGCCAAAATCTCAGTTGGTAATAATAAAATTCATTATTAACTTAATTTATCAATTCCCGTTCCCATCACGGGTTATCTTTACTTACGGCATTATCTTAAGGAATTTTAGTTTTAAAATGCACTTGATATTATAAGATTATATAAAACCAAGAAAGATTTCAATTCATAAGAGTCTTACGGGGAGTTCTAAGAGAGGGACCGAGTCAAATACCTTTCTTCTATCCGCCTATGATAAACCTAAATCAAACTTATAAAAAATAAAATATTGAATATTGTTACTATATTACTGTGTGTGGTATGCTTCAGCTATTAAATGCGTTGTATTGATATTCCAGCAAATAACTTGAACAAAATTTTAAAATCCTAGGACTTTAAGTATGGGTTTGTGATAGTTGATGTTCACTCAACAAAAGATTGACGGGTTGTGAGAACTACTGGCATTCAATTCTTTACAACAAAGTTTTTTGTTCGTTGCCAACGAAAAAACAATTTTTGTGTTTATATTGTAATAGCCAGGATAATTTGCATAACAACCGTATACAATTAAAAATAAATCAAACTGCGAGAATCAGAATTATTATGCATGATGGTAGTATATTTTTTCTTTATACTTTGATTATATACACATCGTAGGGGTGGAGATCAAATTACTCAATTCCCTCTTGGACTTTTCTTTTCTTCAAATGTTCGTTAAGTATGGTTTATATCATACTTGGAATATACATAAATGTGAACACATGTATGATGACTGCACTCTGATTGAAGTATCAACTATACATAGATTTCCATTAAAAACCACCCCAGAAATTGTTGATCGGATTATTTTTACTAGTTAAAATCTTGTTGATATACATAAAAAAAAAATTAATTAATAAATAAATAAAAAACACACATCATGTTAAAAATAATACATTTCTAGTTTCATTCAGAATATAAAATATCTAGATAACTAAAAAAGGTAAGATAATTAAAAAACTCTGAGATTAGGAGTTTATAACTAAAGTGCATATGTTAATATACATATAAGTTAAACATTTTTTAATGATATTGTTTAACACGGAATGCGTCAATGGGTGGACACACAACACAACACAGTTGAAAATGTACAAAAAGTTAAAGTTCTAAAACTATCGGCGTCGTACGACGAAGGTCACAGTATTTATTACATAATAATACAGGCATTTTTCCATTTAAATTTTAAAAATGTTCAATTGTTTACCTTATTATGTTAAATTTAAATTAAAATGAAAATAATTTCTTTTTATATGTTTATTTTATTCAGTTATATAGGTGTTAGTGTCAAATTCAATGAAAAATTTATTAGAGTATAAGCATACTAGTGGAATAAGAGAAATCGACTATAGGTGTGGAGAAATATTCAGTCACTGCTTGATCACTCTGCTCACTTGATACACCACCATTTGCCAAGCTACACCAAGCACACTTTGCACAGGAATATTTCTGAAAATATTATTGGTCAACAATTACTGTAATGGTTATGAGGAGAGTGATATAAAATAATTAAATGGTATTTTTTACCTCGGTAGACAAAACAAATATTTGTTTTATTTGTTTTTATTATTTTGAATAAATTATAAAGTTTAATATTTATATAAAACACCTCGCGTTACCGTTATGGTGGAGATTTGAAAATTATTGTCTTTTATCAAGAGCCAAGAAAATATGTAACCATGAAAAAAATTCAACTGAAAAATGATATTTTATAT
The DNA here is from genome assembly GCA_034509805.1 of Sipha maydis. Classification (NCBI taxonomy): domain Eukaryota; kingdom Metazoa; phylum Arthropoda; class Insecta; order Hemiptera; family Aphididae; genus Sipha; species Sipha maydis. Next base: position 10,136 of record JASXSY010001629.1, on the reverse strand, counting down.
TTGAATGAACAGTCTGATGGTTTGAGTGATATTAATTCGCCTATTATTTTTCATAATTATATACAGGATTCAAATACCTTTTTTAATCATCTAGAAGTCGTTAAACATAATATGGATGTTTCACTTTATACGCATGGTCAGTAAATAGGAAATGGTAATTAATAAATATAATAATGTCATATATTACGTTTCATTGTTTCTAATTTTCTGAACATAATTGTTCTATGAATATTATAAACTATACTTGATATATATTGAATTATTTTGAATTTGTTTAGGTGTGATTGCATCTAATAAGAATGTATTATACCATTGATTTTAGAATATTCTAAAATCAATGATTATACTTAAAAGTCTTCATGTTTCTGGCAGGGCTTGAAACCGATTTCAAAATCGATTTTAAATACCGGTTAAAAATCGATATCGGTATTAAAATCTAAAACGTAACTGTAAAACATACAGGCCTCAAATAATCAACTTACGACACTGGTTTCGAAGAAACTGTCCACTCAAAATGAATTCATTGGGCGCTTATCACGAACTTGAAACTTGAAACGAAAACTATACTTATAACGGATTATCAAAGTCTCTTGAAATCTTTATTTATACTTTTAAAACTTCTATTAGTATTCTTTTTTAGTTTTATTATTTGACAATAATTTTTTCAATATTACCTAAAGTAAAATAAGTATTTTATCATAAAACTAGTCAATAATTTATTATTTACATTACAATTTAGAAAACTGTTTTGTATTGATTGAAATCATTTTTAATTTGTCATTAAACAATTTATTACATAAATTGTATTTATAATATATCATATTTATAATTATTTTGTTTAAAAGAATTGTTTTATTTTAACATAAAAATGAGTATATATATTTTATTATTTTATATAAAATATTTTTATTTATTTAAATTATTTATCTTTTGTGTGTATTTTTATAGTTTTAAAATGTATAGTTATTTATTTAAAAACTAATTTTTATATACCTATATAATTCTTGAACAAAGTCTTTTTTGCTACTTTTGAAGTCAATTTCTTAAAATCTACCATTATAACGATTCAGACTTGATATTTCTATTTCATCATAAATATTTACAACCAGTTTCTTAATACAGTAATTTAACTTGATACCAGTTATAAGTACATTCAAAATATGAATTATTCCACAAGATTTACTACATCAATAAAGAAACTTAAACCAGTAAGTGTACTGTATACTTGTATTTCTTTTTAAGTCGTCAAGTTGATCGCTTTGCGTGGTACAAACTTCGATACGCGACTAAGATATTGTGGCGGCCACAGATGATATAATAATATTAATAATAATAATAATAATAAACTAATAGGAATTGCTTACGATTAGATCGCTAGATATTCCCGGCGTTGAAATCATTAATTTTTCACATTAGCAAAAAAAAAGGATAATTATTTTACCAGATTTTACAAAATATATTGTAGACGTATAAGCGAAAAAAAGAACATAATAATTATATAAATAATTAGTTATCAGTTTAAATTAAAAATCAATTAAGATCATTTCAATAAACAAGATATTATACAATACAAAAATAATAAAAAAATAAATAAAATATAAAAAATGTAAATTATAATAAATATAACATATATTAGGAAAATCCAACATTACATATAATTTTTTGTTTGACATATCGTAACAAATTGAAAATGTGCGGATTATAATATCAAAGCTTGTAGTCCATATTTTCCTCAAAAAAAGTGGATACAACATATGAACTGCCCTTTTTACTTCGCGTCCTGCGGTTGTGACCTTTGCTCACCGTATAACTTCGTCGGATCTTCGGTAGTTGACTTGTTTTTCTCCAGAACCGTTGTTCCAACGTTCAACTTCGGACCCTTTTTTGACCATTCAAAACTTTCTTGCAACTGACATAAATACTTTCCACTCTATCCGGAGACATCAAGATCTTAACGCAGGTAGGGCAACTGCATAACCTTTAAAATGAGGTAGGTGTGCTTAAAAAAAAATCGTTAATTGACAATTATAGATCATGAGCCTTTTAACGTCACTTCATTAATCTATTATCATATGACTATATCTAAGTGACTTGAAAAAAAAACTGATTTGCGGTTTAAATTAAGTATAGGGGTGATGGCATCAAATTTAAAAAAAAATCATTGCCCTATCTTAGGTTTTAAGTTTCGGCGTCACTGACTCCAACAACGCCATAATTGTTGTAAGTATTGAGTGGCCTTACGCCATTCGTTTATGCAGTATTTGTCTGAATTATGTTGTACAAAATGTTCAGAAAAATAATGTTTAATAAATTGATTTGAAAAAAATATTTTTAAAATGAGCTATCATTTGAGTTACATTATTGTACTACGATGAAAACATTATTTCTTTAATTCCTAAACCATAAGATAAAATAATGTAGCATAGAGGTTAGCTTATTTTAAAAGTATTATTTTCAAATCAATTTATGTATGTTTTCAAATTAATTATGCGAATAAGTAATTTCTTGATTTGTGTTAAACCAAAAGCAAAACCATGGTTATCTTAGATATTGTACTAAGAAACCCATTTTTTGTCTCGTAATTCTGCAAGTGTTTTCAGCAGCACACCGCTACGATTGGAAAATATCGCTTCTTCGTCATTCGAAACCATGTCCGTCAGTTTCTTAATTATTTTTTTCAAACTGTACGCCTGTAATAATACAAACGCATGCGTTAGATTATACATAAACCTATCACGAATAGTTATTCAATAAACAGCTGTTTAGTTACTTTTTCTATGTTTTTGCCAGCCGCCATTAATAAGACGCAAATACTTTCAAGCGCTACGTCCGACAGTTTTTCCGGTAATATTTTCAAAAACTCCAATAGAATATGGGCGGATAAAATCTTTTCGTTGAACAATTCACCGATAAATCTGAATTTAACACACCTTATATAAATAATTATCGATTTATTTTGCCTACAACTAATGAATATTCATTACACGTAAGATTCTTTGGTCGTGATTTCGTTTTCACTTCGATTGTTTTGAATTCCGAAGAGCAGCACTTCATTACATCGGATGGCGATTTGTTTCTTTAACGTGGTAGTCTTGGTGTGATCATTTACTGGACTTACTGGACCTGTTGTTGTGTTTCGCAACGAAGAACATACACCTACCAACCTTGGAATGGTATTAGGATAATCTTTTGCCTGAAATAAATAAAAATTAGAATTATTTAACTATTATTTAAATATTTGAACGGTATGTTAAAAATGTTTTAATCATTAAAAAAAAAAAATTACATAAAATAATAATAATACCATTGAGAATAAGACGTCGATCAATGTTTCCATGTTATCGATATTTTTTATATGTACAGACAACTCGCTTATTGTGGTTTTCATGTTGTCTTCGGTTGTCGAGTTAATAATCGATTTAACGATGTTGAAAATATTTAACTGAAAACGTTTCAAAATATTATTAACATCAAAACGTAATCAATTATTGACGAGTCAAGTTCGTCAACTTTTTTGGGTTTTTATTTTTGTTCGTTGCGTATAAATAATTAACGGGTCAGAAATTATTTATTATTTATTGCCACATACGTTCAATACGTAATTAAAATAAATCTAAAATAATGAAAGCAGTCGTTACATTTTCTTTTTCTGACAAATGTTCATTTCGTCCCGGTTCTTTGTCTACCCGAGTGTTCATCTATTGCAGATCATGAAAATAATATAATGATTTTATATCCAGGTTTAAAATATATGCATTGAATCTATTACCTCCGAACGTAAGTTGTTGTTTTGGACCGTTAACACTGGTTCCGGGTCTGCAGGCGGTAATTTCATGCAATTTACAGCTGTATCTGCAAATATTACTTCTTTCGTTTCGTCCAATAGTGGTGGCTTATCGCAAATTTCAAGTTGTATCCCATCGTTGTACTTCATCTGTAGCGTATCTAAGATCATTGACCGTATCCTCGAGGATAAGTTCGGCTTAGTTGAGTACTCGTGTAGCTTTTCGAATGCATCACTCTGGGTTATCGTATCAACAAAAAATAAGAATATTTTATGAACACATTCAACATATTGGACAATTTAAATTCGTTGCGAGTAATATTCAAACTACGAGGTATGATGGTTCGGTGAACCTTACATGATTTATCGTGCAGCCAACGTGTTGCAGTATGACACACAAACATTCGAGCGACAATTCTTTCGGGCTCTGCATGAGTTTTGCCACGCACATTTCTAGTATCGGTGGCACCAAGACGTTTACTTTTAGAAGTTCGCACATAAATCTAGAATCAAAGGTGGTGAACAACGTTTGTTTAAGACCGTTACTTCACCGTGATATTATTTTATATCATCTGGTGAGGTGCGTGTACCTGCAGGTTGCCACTGAACGCCTTCTATGAACTATTTCGTTTTGATCGAATTCCGATTGGAGTCGACTCTTAATTTTCTGTAACGTTACATCCATATTGTTTAATAAATCGATAGTAAAATTTCTTATTGAATAATCTTAATTGAATGTCATTTATACTTTATCCTTGCAAGACTCTATATCGTTCCGGTCCTTAGCTACCATACGTTTTCGGGCGTACATCGATTCGAACGCGTCTTGACACATTTTGATCAACATTGTTCTGAACGAGATCTGCGTTTTTTTGTCTTCCGTATTGACTTTGGTGTTTTTCATCACGGAGCAAACATGTGCGTATTGAGGTGTGAGCATCGGATTGTCTACAGCCTATACAATTTAGAAGTAATAAATAACTTTCGACTTCTATTAGACGATACGAGTATATAGTACAAACATGTATTATACAACTATATATTATGATTGGGTAAATGAATTTTAATTTTCCACTGAAATACCTTTTGGAATAGAACTTCAACAGTTTTTAACAGACATTCATTCGTTTTTATCGGCAACGAAATAATGCTATTCGTCGATGGAATCATATTTTCTGGTGTCATTTTGTTGACGATGGACCGACATTTCTCCTGGATCTCCTTATAAAGCAATAGATGTCACGATTAGAACTATACTATAAATTAAATACGTAACTTTTCTAAAAAAAAATATATTTTTTTAAGCAAAACAGAAAAATGTTTTTTTTTATGAAATAAATTAGTATTTAATAAAAAATGTAATCAAATTTAAATCATTTAAATCACAAATTCATTTTTTATTAAATTTCTTATTATAAATTTAAAATATTTTTGACACAGTTCCAGACCCCTTTCCATTTTTTACTTGCATATTTTTAAAATTTAAATTATTCAAAATATTAAAAAATAAATGTTTTCCCTTTTGTAGTTACACAATAAATTATAGTTTGTTCGATATAGTTTACTTGTATTTCAGTATTTTTTCCATCAGAAGTCAGACAACTTCTCTTATTTTTGTTCTCTAAGCTTACGCATACCGATGAGGTTTTTCCCTTAACCTCTTCATTTAATCTTATTGGTGATGAATGACTAAGATCGGTGGTTTTTGTACATTTTGCCAGCTCGTTATTTTTGCGCTCATCGTTCTAAAAGAAATATATAGTTATAATCTGACCAAAAGTATTATACCTTAATATTAATTATTTAATTAATTAAATTATTAATACTAATTATTTGATAAAAATATATTTTAATACTTTTTGAATTTTAGTTATTGATTTACTCTTGATCGGTTCGTTTGGTCTTTGAGTGTTCTTCTGATAAAGACAATGTAAATATATTAACATAAATTATTTTATAATAGAATTTGTTAAATAGTTTTACTGATGTACATCATTATTTGTAAATAAAAAATACAGTTTCTTACTATAGGCAATACTGGAGATATGTTTTCGACATACGTGGATTGCTTAATTTCGGGTCTTCCCGTGTTCGATTTTATAATGTTGTTGCACAATCCCGGTACGGCACGAGAATTCCGAGGTATCCAGTTATTGTTTTTTAGCTCTATGATGTCTAATATCATGAACCGTATTCTTGTAGGTATTCTTGTTTTATACGCCGTCGACATGTATTCGTTTAATTTTTTGAAAGTAACCTTCTATAATAAATTTGATAAGACAAATATAAATAATAAAACGGTATACATTTTATGTGGGCATTTAAACGTCAATAGTTGGACATAGAATTTTTATATTGGATTAAATTCAATTATGATAACAGTATTATGATTACATTATTTAGTGTTTTCCCAGCATATTTTAATATGTTACACGCGCATTCGAGTGTCTCTTCGTTTGGCGATTTCAAAAGGTGTAACATACACGTTTCCAGGGTTTGACTCGTTATTATTTGTACTTTAAAAAGTTCACACATAAACCTGAAAATTAATACAAATATTGTTTAAAATCAAAATGATTCGTGTTACTCTTTAGTTCGTTAATACCGGCAATTTCCAACGGATCTTTTTCTGTGGATCCTTTCGTCTTGGTCATACTGTGACTGCAGTTGTTTCTTTACATCCTGTAATATTTTGATTGTATTGTTTAATATACGTATCGTCAATAATATTTTGGTGAATAGAAGCAATATTTTTGTTATTTAAATGCGATAAATTTGGTTTACTTGATCATTGCAATCGTTTACGTCTTTGAGGCTTTTCGCTAAGCTCTGTTCATGCACATGCATTAGCTCGAATCTGCCTTGACAGCACTTGGTTAATAACTTTTTGAACGAAGTTTTTGTCGTTTTGTTTTTTGATTTATTCTCATTGTTATTCAACGCTGTGCAAACGTATGCGTATTGTGGGGTAAAATTTGGTTCGTCAATGGCCTATCGTGATGAAAAATGAAACAATTATATTGTTTGCTATTGTGCACTCTGATGATCCACAATAGATTCAATAGTAAAATAACGTATGCGTTTGTTGATTAGACTTGATTTTATAAAATACCTTTTGAAACAAAATGTCTATGATTTTCTTCAGATGATCGTCTGTTTCAATTGGTAACGATACAATACTGTCCGTCAACAGGGTCATGTTTTCAGAAGAAATCTTGTTGAGAATCGATAAAAAATTCTTTTTTATTTCCTTGTAGAACAAAAATAAAAAATTGTTAGTTATTCACGTGGAACTATATTACAAACATATGATATTGACATATGAACTGCAATCTTGCGTAATCAGTGGGAAAACTTGTATTAATTTATTCTTTACTTCTATCTTTGGATCTTTATCGCCCGACGAACGACAGTCACTTGAAGTTTTTGCCCTTAAAAATGGCGGAACCCATGCGTTTTCACTCGTATTAAGTTCACTTGCGGTGTTTTTCGACAGATAATAATGGACAACTTTCCTTTTCGTTGTTCCCACGCATTGGTTCGCATTGTCCACAGGTGACGTAGTAGTCTAAAATCAGTAATTTCTTCAATATAAGGTTGTTTTAATATTGTCATTCGTTTACCGTTGGCAATATTCTGGGTTGATGTGTTGGCCGTTCTCCGAATACCCTCGGAAACGAAGTCCATTCCGGACACTTCGGCTGACGTTCATTTACGTTTCTTTGTATTATACGTTCATTTGCGTCTATTTTCTTCGATTGGCTGCTCAATGCTCCAGCGTCTAAATTGCAATTGTAAACGAATGATATTCTCACGTTCTCATTATTCTGTGAAAATATTACTAAAAATATTTACCATTGAATTTCCCAAAATTGCTCATCTTTCGTTTTTTTTTTTGTAGATGAAAAAGCAAAACTAATAGAATTGAATAGAATAGTACAAAGAAATCGTCGATTTCTTTTAATTATGTAGTAAATATTTTCAATGTATACAAATTAAGTCTGACTTAAAAATTTGACTAGAAAATATAAATGCTGTAATATATTACATTAATAGTAGGTAAACTGTTGTAACTTGTAAATTTACCATAGCAATTGAACAAATATTATAACTGCAATATCAGCCAGTATTTATAAATAGTAATTAAAAATATGTGAAAGTTTAAACACTTCATGAATAAAGTTGCTTTATGCTTTTAAGGTACATGTATCGTTCAAATATGAAATCGATATAAGAATTACGATGTATCACACGATGGCTTTTATGTGCTTTTTATAGGTACACAAGTTAAAAATGAGTGATAGCCTTGTATTTTGAATTAATCAGCTGTTTAGCCGTTGGATTTTCTTATGGAAATCGCATTATGGGTGTCACAGTCTGGGAGGATCTTGCCAAGCCCTCCAACATCAGGCCAATTCAGACATTTCAGTCAATTGTGTTGAGGCTACTTACCAAAGTCCCGTTGTACGTCTCTAGGCTTTCCCTACACAAGTCTTTAAAAATTAGTATTTCCACCGTACTGATCAAAATAATGTATAAAAATGTCCATCAAAATTGAAGCACACGTAGCAATTCTTTTATATCTTATACGTGTACTGTTACCCTTCCGGAAAATCCGCCACTTAGGTTAAAACCACAATTATTTAGAGATTTATTTAACTATCAAAAAATGTATTTCCAATGTGTTTCTTCCTCGATACGCTTATTCATGTTATTATTATCTTATAAATATCGAATTTGCTAATTGTAATAATTTTTCTACACATTTTGCTAATTTTCACTGATGAGACGAGAACTGGTGTATTCAACGTGGTGTGGTCGTTGGCGAATGAATAGAGGACTGCAACGTTATGAATAACACGCTATAAAACATGTTTTTTTATTTTAAACAAATAATATTAAGAAGTCTTTGTATTAATTAATAGGATGTCTGACATAAATGAATAAACATTTATTTATAATTTAAGATATAGTGTAAGCTAGTTTGACAAAATGCATAGAAAATTAATTTACATTCATAGCTTTACACTATTTATATACAAGAAAACATATAACAATGTATTTACAAAGTGAATTTCGTATAAAGAATGTGTATTACTTATAATAGTATGACTGAGTTATGTTTATTTCATATGGGGGTTACGCAGGGGCGTCGGAATGATTTTTTTGCTGTGGGGGCAAAATATTTCAAGCTTTTTTCCAGAGGGCATAGGAGCAAAAATAGGGGTATTTATTTTTTGGGGCTTAATCTCCATCCCCTCCCCAATTTTTACAGCACCTATGCCGAGGAAATGTGTACATGTGTACATAGGTATATTTTAGATTCTGAACGGAGTGTAGAATGTATTGATTTAACAATGATGTGTGTTTTTTTTTTTTTATTTATTTTGTGTCAGTCGACACGATTTGGTATTTGGGTCGATGTATATTAGGTTCGTTTCTGTTTAGGATTGTGTATTGTTGGTAGTTGGGGGGGTAGGTTTTGTGAGTGTAGTTGGTATAGTGTATTAGTGTTATTTAGTTGGTTTTTGGTGTTAGGGTGGGTGTTAGTTTTAGGGGTTGTGTGGGGTGGTGTTGAGTTTTAGTTGAGGTGGTTTGTAGGGGTTTGGTTTGGTGGTTGTTGGTGGTTTGTTTAGTTTGGTGTTTTGGTGGGTTGTTGGTGGTTGGTGGGTAGTGTGTTGTATTGGGTTTGTTGGGTGTGTGGTTGGGGTTTGGTGGTGGGTGGGGTTTTGTTAGTGTTTTTGGTGGGTGGGTGGGAAGGAATGTTTTGAGGTGTTTGGGTTGTATTGGGGGAGGTGTTGGGGTGGAAGGTTTAGTGGTGTTTTTTGTGTTTTGAGGTTGGATATTGGGGTGGGGTGTGTTGGTGATTTGGGAATTGGGTGTTGTTTGTGGTTTTGTGGAGTTTGTGGGGATTGGTGGGTGGTGTGTTTTTGGGATGTTTGGGGGTGAGGGGATGTAGTTTTGGGGATTTTGTTGTGAGTGGATTTTGTGGGTTTTTTGGTGTTAGTTAGGTGTGTTGTTTGGGGTGGTAGGGGGGGTTTGGGTTGTGTGGGTAGTTTGGGATGTTTTGTTATGGGGTGGTGTTTTGTTGGGGGTGGTGTGGGGGGTGTTGGATTTTGTGGTGTTGGTTTGTGGGGTGGGGGTTTGGGAGTATGTGGTTGTGGGGTGGGAGGTGGTGGTTGTTGGGGGGTGTTTTGTGTGTGGTGGGGGTGTTTGAGTGGTTGTTGGTTTTGTTGAGTGGGGGGGTATGGGGTTGGGGTGTTGTGGTTTGGTGTTGTGTTGGGGGTTGTGTTGTTTGTGGTTTGTTGGTTGTGTTTGGTTGTGGTGTAGGGGGTTTGTGTGGGGGGTGGTT